>OX104061.1:1620846-1805730 GCA_944474145.2 Dicrocoelium dendriticum | reverse complement strand
GGCAGCGACGTTTTCTACTTTGTTTATTCTCAGCAGTTATAGATAGCCAAGATGGAATTGGAATTGACCCATAGTGCTTAACAGTTATTGCCACCATCATTAGGCCCTTTAGCTCCGCGAGCAGTACCTACCACAGCTGTTAGAAGTTGCTTTTTGAGTTCTTACTCACAAACCTTTTTTGGATTAGGACAATCAACCTGAGTCGCGGGCCCGCTAGACTATTAAGCCCGCCTCCGGCACTACCTTCACAAGAACCGGCACCGTAGTGGTGCGTTTCCGTGTGCCTCTCTCCCTTCCCTGCCCTCCACGGCCGACGGTTTCTTATTTGTTTAGACTCCTCAGTTAAAGTAGGCTAAGGCTGGCAGTGGTACTTAGCGCATAATGCTTGTCGGCTATTGCCATTATCAGTACGCCATTAAGCTTTGCGAGCTGTGTTTGGCACATATGTTAGAAGTTGTGTTTCGGGTTCTGGAGCGCCCGCCGTGTCTCCTGGATTGCGAAAATCAACCTCAGTGGTGGCCTCAATTGACTCGGAAGTCAGGTTACTGCCCATACCGTCGATGGGGTAATCGCCCATGTGAAGCGTTTGGGATTGGCACATTACAATCCCTGCATTCCTCGACCAACGTACTTGACTTCATTTACACTCATCAGGTAGCGATAGTCGAGCTGAAGTAGTAATCGGCGCACAGTCCTTGGCGGCTATCACCACGCTTAATGGGCCGCTGAGATCGGTGTGAAGTAAATGGCGCAGCGGTTAGTTTTATTTTCGGAGTTCCGTGCACCCGCCGTGTTTTTTAGATTGTGACACGCAACCTCCGTCTTGGCCTCAGCTTACTTTGAAGTCAGCCTCTGCCAGTTCGACCATCGGGACCGTCACCGAAGTGGAGAGTTTCGGTATGGCGCTCTCCCTTCCTTGCAATTCACAGCCGACGATTGTGGATTTGTTGCAGCTAAACAGGTAGAAGTAACCGAGCTGAGCAGGAAGCTTAGCTCATAGTGTTTGAGGCTGTGGCTATGATCACTAAGTCATGGAGCTCCGCGAGCAGTCTTTGACACGAAGGTTAGAAGTTGCCTTTCAGCTTTGGTAGCAGTAGCCGCGTGACTTAGGTTGCGGCACGCCATCTGAAGCTTGAAGTTAGAAGACGTTTTCCAGCCTATGCCAATAAGGTCCATGGGAGATTTGCCGGATCGGTGTTTCGCGCTGGATCTCTCTAATTCCTGTGCTCCAGACCGACGTTTGTGCCTTCGTTTACATTTATCAGGTAACAATAACCGAGCTGGGATTGGAGTTCTCCGCATAATGCTTGACGGCTGTTGCCAGGATTACTAGGCCATTAAGCTCCGTGAGAAATGTTTGGCTTAGCGGTTTGCATGTAATTTTCAGATCTGGGCGCAACTGCCATGTGACTTGGACTGCAGAATGCACTCACAATCGTGTCCTCCGTTGCCTTTAATGTCCGCTATTGCCAATACTGTCACTAAGACCGTCACCGAATAGGTGAGTTCCGGTGTGGCTCACTCACATCTCGGCAAACCACGACCGAGACATTCGTCTTTGTTTAGACTCCTCATTTATAGGTAGCCGAGCTGGGGGTGGATTTCGGCTCACAAAGCTCAACGGCTATCAACATGCATACTAAGCTATGTAGCTCCGCGAGCAGTGATCGCCATAGAAGTTGGAGTTTGATTTCGGGAAGTGGCGCACCCGCCGTATGACATGGATCACGATAAGAAAGCTCCATCGTGACCTCGGTTGACTTTAGTGTGAGCTCCTTCCAATACGGTCACTGGGACGGTCGCCGAATTGCAGAGTTTCTTGGTGAACCTTTCTAACCCTTGCACGCCACGACCGACGAGTATGTCTTCCTTTACACACATCAAATGAATAGCGGCGCTGGGATTGGAACTCGGCGCATAGTGCTTGGCGGCAATGGCCAAGCTTCCTAAGCCGTTGAACTCCGCAATCAGTGCTTGACACTGCGGGTAGAAATGGATTTTCGGGTGTTGGATCGCCCGCCGTGTTTCTTCGTTTGCGGCAGGCGAGCTGGCAATATACGCTGGTTGTTAGTACCTTGTTTGAGCAACGATTTTAGGTAAAATAATTATTCATTGCTTCTCCTAATTAGGTACAACCTCCCATGTTATTTTCTTTAACCTTGGTATATACGTATAGTAGGTTACTTGGGTGGCACCATGAAACAGCAGCCAACTATTTGCTTGGTCTTTTTAAATACCCTGTAATAGGGATATTCGAAACCTTTTGTTTGCATCTGTCAAGCGGTATTTTGGATAAATTTGAAGGTAGGTGTATTAGCCAGTGTAGGTTCCGCCGATATATTAGGAATATGGGTGAAAACTTTATACCGCATATATAGGTTGGCGTGGTTTGAAAGTAAATAACGTAGGCAAGATATGTGGTCACATCTAATGAACTTATTGAACTAAAGGCTTCGCTGAATAGGGTATGGCTTTCCAGGAAAGATATTGCGCAACTTGAGAGCGGAATGGTAACCGTGCTGAAACCAGCCAACCGCTACTTCTTGGCTAATTGTGTGAGCTTCAGAGAAATGTCAGAGGCACATGCCAAGAAGGAAACCAAGCAGTGCATCATGAATGTGGAATAAAACGTGTCAGTGCAGCGTTGTTGTTGTTGCGTGTATTGTTTTAATGTAACTGAACCTGAGTTAATGGTAGTATGGTGATGGTGGACTGCGTAAGTTCATGTCACCAAATAGATGCATGCGTAGTTGAAGCAAATGCAGGTGCACCCACGGCGGCGTATCGACCACGGTGGACTGCAGTCATGGAGGGCGAACCGCCGTTGCTCATAAGCACGCTTGAGGTTGTAGAGGGCAGAGAGCAAGTGACAAGTGCTGCAAGGAAGCGGACAGTGAATGCAGGCTAGGGAAGCAGACGCATGACAACATCGATGCACACGTACATAAAGCCACAGGCTAGCGAAACGCCAAAGTGGATGCAAACCGGGGTAGGTTGCTCATTAGCCACCTGCAGACAAGGTTAGGTTAACAAGTGGTAAAAGGGCGGACGGCCGGTGCAGGCTATAAAGGCATATGTAGGACAACATCGATAAGTACTTACCTCAGGTAAGTGGCGGCTACAAAGCCAAAGGTGTTTCAAGCTGGGCTAATGTCCACAAACACGACAGAGGCATTACTGCGAGTTGACTAGGTGATAAATGCGGCAAAGCGCTGGTGGACAGAGGGATTACATAATAAGCTGTGATTGCCGTAAGGAAACCATCGAATTATATCAGCATAAGACCGTAATTGGTAACGCTGTTCCAACCATTCACAAACATTCCTGACCTCGCTGGTGAGCATGTAAAAGTTAATAACCCCCGAAGCATCGACACTGAGAAAAGGCTTTTGCCCCATAATAAGCGGTGTTATCACCTTTCAGGCATATAATGGCTCCTGGTGTTTAGCTTCGAACCTACCGAAGTTAAAAGGACAATACCACCAGTGCCTATATTTATACATGCCAGGTTTCACTTGGAAAGCATGAAGGGAGCGTGGCGTCTACGCTAGCTGACTAAAAGCTATATCACTGGAAGCGGTTTACTTACCGAAAATGAATATGACGACACAATCAATGGGTAAGGTACACGGGTGGAATGTGGTATTACGAAGCCAGTGATAAGAGTGGAGCACATGAACTAGGTGTCGGAAGCCACGGAAATGAAGCTGTCAACTTACCATTGAAAGGTCCAAAATATGCCATGACACGTAGTAGCTAACAGCAGTATGGCACAGCAAAAACATGGACCGGGAGAGATATGTATAGTGTCACTCCAAAGGTTATAAATAAATAAATAAATAAATAAAGTTTTTATTCTCGACAAGGCGAGGCACGCCTTTACAGGCATGATCATTATGACAACAATGCGCGGTCAAGAATGCGCAAGAATACGTTATGTTTGCCGTACCAGTGTATGTTTATGTAGGGGGTATGTAATTATGTAGCTGTGTGTGTGTGGGTGTGTAACTGTGAGGTTCCTGTTTGTAACTATGCTGCTCTAATTTGCACTCTCATATCGTCCGCAATGCTCGAGTAGAAGATGGATGTCCGTGCGTTGGAAAGGATTATTCGGATACCCACGGGGCAGTGACTTTATTTTGTGGCGAGTCACGACCGCCACGTCGCAGTGTTGTTAAGCAGAGATTTGTGGCTTTTAATAGGGAGAACGCTTGCCAGTCGAAAACCCACCACGTCCTGGAACACTGCCGCCGAACTATTTGCTGGAACGGGTCAAACCCGAACCACCCAGCTGGCATCGCAGAGGCGGTGAATCTGACACCAAAAGTAATTGCTTATGATACACGGAGGCGTTACCGCACTACAAATAATGAATCCTGGCAGCAGGTTATACCAATGATCTAAAAGTCACATGGGTGCATTTTGTGCACTAACCAGAATTGATGCGGACGGAAGGTTCACTGGATCACTGCAGGTGGATGCCATTTGCATTCGAAAATGACGGAGCACAGCAGCATTTGCGCTGTGACTATGCGCGCTTCTCCTGCCTACATAGGCGTTTCTTGCATTGAAAGAGAATAAAGAATTTATGTATTTATTAAGATTGCTTAAGTAGATGTTATGCATTTACCGTATTTGAATCAAGAGGCCAAATGTAAGCATGTCGTACACCGAGGCCGCGTGGTCCCGCGACAACATGTGTCAAGGGCCGCATGTTTACTTTTATTGTACAAGTCATGTGTGTGATAATTAAACAGTTACCATAGTTTAGTAGGTTGATCTGGCTACTGGTACTAGCATTCACAAGACACGCGTGCAATCTGTATAAGTGTCTCCAGATGATGAACCGCTTTATCTGCAAGACGTCCATTTCATGACACTTATCTTCGCTGCCTCCCGAACAGGCCAATCAGTACCGGAAGAATTAGCATTGGCCTCGAACTTCATTAGTAGCTGCCAAAATGCAGACTTTCCCTATGTATAGGTACAACTGGTTGTAGGGCCGCTGGAACACTAGGTTCGTTCACCGTCACTTGGAAGCTTGAGTTGCTTGCGAAAATTAGGGATGCCACTCCCAGTCCCGTGCAGTCGATCAATTACGTTACTAACACAGTGATGCGCTGGACGCGTTTGTCAATACTCAACTCGCCAGCAAAACGATAACTAACAACGGCGTTACAGTTGGCTTGGTCACAAATAGCTTGCAAAGAATATGGATAAAAGTAATGCAGTAGATAAATAAGTACTAAACGAATATTGGCAACCTGATGTAAGCAATTGAATAAACGAACGCCACTTTCTGCCCCGCGCTTGATAAGGTCTCAACCGCGCAAGCTTGCTTGTCGTATAGTTTATTTCATACTTCCTACATGTCACATCACAGGTTGTGCACCTCGTGGTTTCTCCCAATTTGAAACAGCCACTTTGTGTACCCCACGCCGAGGAGGCCGGTCGGCATGTAGTGACAAAGGACTACACAAAATGGCTAACGGTAAGCTCAGACAGTTATGTATTCAGTTAATCCAAGCTGGGTTCAATTCTAAGTGTCCGAAACTAGCCACGTGCCTCCGCAAGCACGCAAGCTGACTGAGTAACGGATCCGTTTACGAGCACTGCAACAACAACGCTAAAATATCACGCAAAGCACACGCACAGTAGACCAAAGCGAGAACGCCGAGTGAAATTCGTCGCACCATTGTATCGATGCAGCTAACTAGCAAGTTGTGTACAACACAGAAACAGATAGAACAACAAAGTGCAATTGAAAATATAGTTGACAAGCGCTGGTGTGCTTCCTGGATTGTGACTCAGGTGGCGGAACACGGGCTAGTACTATCTGACATGAATAGCTAGCCTAGGGAAAGAAAAGCTGCAGGTTCGAAACATGTTACTCTTTTTGCGTCCAAATGGTGACGGGTAGGGATACTAAAGGCAAAGGGGCACTGAATTCGCACATCGTTTGGGCGCATGAAGCGCTAAGCAGGAGCGTTTGTCTAGCGTCAGTAGTGTCATAAGTCAGTTGTAAGGACTGGGATTCAGTGTATACTGCGTTAAGGCGAGCAATGCCAGCAGAATAGTTAAACCCGTTACAGTCCATTACAAAATACTCCACCTAGCTAGCAAGGAGATTGAATAGCCTTCCTAAGGCGGCTTGAAAGAGTTACCAACTGAGTCGACGCGCACAAAAACAATGAGACATACGTTCAGTTAGAGGTGAATGTATTGGATTCGAGAAGTGCATCGTGGTGTCGTTGGACGTGTGGTGCCAAATTATTGCTTCAGACATGTAACGACTGAGGTTGGATCAACTTTGCTGGTGATCCTGGCATGCAGTACCAGCTTTACCGGAATTCTGAATGTCCTTGCATTGACTAACTGTGGGACAACCTCATAGACCTTCCGTTACATTTTGGTGAATAACAAGAAGAATGATCAACAGACGATGTGCCCACTGGATATTCCATTGTGTCGCAGTGATGGCGGCCACGATTTGTCGGTATAAAGGTTAAACTAAACCGTTAGCGGCTGGGTACTATGCTGTCATACGTTGCTGAGAACGTATAAGCATGCCGTAAAGGTCGCAAAACGATGCAGAATTGACCTGGAGTTGATTATCCGTGGCGATTGTGACAGGGGTGTCAAATATGTAGATCCAACTTTTGAGTAACGTTCGCGCCACGTTTCCGCCGAGACATCTCGCAGCGGCACGACGTGTGGCCAACAGATGAATCGGCCAACACGTACGTGAAACGGTTGGCTGGCGGTAAAATTCCAACGGTGTCAAAATGGACCTGATGAATTGAACGTCGATTAGCGAGGGGTTCAAGAGACTGTAATCACATGGCGCTGTACTAGGCTGTTCAGGCAACTACTACAGTGTTCCGACCACTGCTAGACATAAGAGCAAGCTGAGCTAGACGTAGCAATCCGTGCTTAGCTTGGTAGCAACGCGGATGCTGGGAAGGGTGATTTCATGCATGGTCAAACACAACGTGCATAAAATGTGGCGAAACGAATAGTCGAGGTTTACCCGTACATATCACAGTATTTTCGAGATTCTTAGGTGCGAACCGGAAGTTGAGGAAGTTTAATAGGGGAACTTGATTTCTACTGCTCAAATTCAAGATCTGTGTCTTGATTGGCGCGTTATCTTTTAGAATTATTGCGTGGCGCGTAATCTCGTGCAGACAAATGCTGAACATAGCGTCCGCTGCAACATAGTGAGCATTACCAACGTAACCAAAGTCGGTGATAAACCGCGCTATGCCTCAAAGCAGGTTGTAGATTGCGCGAGAATAATGATAAGCTCAGGTTGACCGTCTACCCATTATTAAAGTACTGCAATAACGGTATCTGTGGTGCGTTGGTTATCAGGATTAAGCGTGTGTTGACATTGGTTCTTAACTGCCTAGGGGCAGTAGCGTTGGAAAGGGCGTTTATAATCTCGTCGAATGCTGCTATGGCTGCAGTTGGTTAAAATTTGTGTGAGTTGCGTACAAACGAGTTTGCCAAAGGCAGAAGTAGCCTAGAGCACTCTAGAATGAAGCGACTGTAAAGGAAAGCCACACAAAGCAAACGGCATAAGCCTCTTAAAGATTGAGGCAGCTGATAGTCTGCGATGGTTTGCGTGTTTTAAGAATGCGCGCAAATACCATAATGAGCAAATTGGTGACCAGGAAATTCAAGAGCTGACTAGTCAAAAGCACACTTATTGGTGCTAGCCATAGGGCCAAGTAGAGCGAGACGACCGAAAGTTATACATAGATGACACAAAGCTGCTTCAGCGCCCAAGCCGGCTACAATTATTTAGTCAGTATATACGAAGACAAAACAAGTGCTCTGCTGACTTGGTCGATAAACCACTAAAATGTCTGCACAGTGTTTGGCAGACCGAAAGCTATTATGACCAATTAGCAGAGACCAAAGGAAAGTGTTATGAATGTTTTAGGTAGGTCGTCCGGTGCAACCGCAAGTTGGTAGTAGGGTGGAACAAGGTCAACTTCGGTGACAATGGTTATGGCACGTAAACCAATCGAGAAATCGTGATGAGGAATCAGATAATTTTCCGGTACGTTAGTATTGTTCATTGCGTGGTAGCCTCCGCATGGTCCTCCTTCCTCGCTCGACTTTCTAGGGACTATGTGTAGAGGAGATGATCCTGGACTGTTGGGGGGCCGGACGGTTCCTAAGCATAGCGTGTATTCGAACTCGCTCTTGGCGGTGGCGAGTGTCGGGTTGTAGACTTCAAGGTCGGGAAGTGACCTGAGGTACTTTTGTACCGATATGTTGCGTACTGTCGCGCTTAGGGTCTGAATATTTGTTGGACGACTGCTGCACAACAGGAAACTGGGGGAACAAATCAGCGAGCATGCTGGCAGTAGGTGGGACCAGTGGAAGTCCAAGGAACCTGATTGTTGTGACTATATCTTGGATAATAAGAGCTGCGGAACTGTTGCGAAGCTTCCGGCAGTTTAGGTCGACCATCAAACCAAATTTCATGAGCAAGGCCGCACCAACGATAGGACGCTAAACGTTTGTGAGTAGGCAGAATTAGGGAAAGATCCGTTTGGGTTCTAGACCACGTGTGAGGGGCTTTTGTCCATAAGTAATAACCTTAGTGTTGTTAGTCGCCTGCAAAGAAATTGCGGAAGGTAGGTAGCGTTTTTCTAATTGGCAAGGTGAGACCCCGACCCCGGCATTAACGTCGACAAAGAATAAGATTGTTTTACCTGTTGTGGACGTAGAGAAGGGGGACAGAATTTTATCCAGACACAGTTGTGGTCGTTAACGGTTGACTTTGGCTTTCCCTGTGGAGCGTCGCACAGTGCTTTGAAATGAGTACATCCGGGTAAATATGGCCTGACATTTCGCCTAAGCGACCATGGTGCTAGCAGAAATACCTTGATGGGTTTCCGTACAAACAGTGTCTGCTTTGTGGGGACGACCTCCGACTTCTACTCGGGTTGCGAAATTGCTTTCCGACAAACGGTGATACGGTGGCATCAAAGGTGGATTTTGAGAAAGCTGGGTGAATTGGAGTCTATCTCATGCGCAGCGGGTTGCTCGAATAGACACTCCTGGACTGTCAGCAGTCACCAACAGATTATTTTGGGATACCTCACCAGCGGAAATGGCGAGAACAGAATTGGCGTTTGTGCGTGGAGGGCCTTCGGGCCCCAGTTGACGTAAGAGGCCGTAGCCAACTCTCACGGATTCGGCAAAGGAACGCATGTATCGTGGAATCAGCGGTGACTTGTGGTCGCCAAGCACGATACCTGACAGTGGTTGCTGGAGTCTTATTTCGTTGGAAGCTGATTTGTGATCCAAAATGGCGGGTATCAGGTTATTCTAAGGCGCGTCATGTTGGCTGTGAACACAAAGTAACGGCAGCATCAGTGATAGGCGTAATGCGATTCAAAACAACGTAAGAAAACATGGAAAACTTGGAAAAGCTACGGCGGTATTGAAAAATGCTTCTAACTGTAAAACTCAAACATGCCCGTTGGTGCGTCTAACAAGCAAGTAAAAACCCACATGCCTTTCGGAAGCAAAAGTAGGGACCGACTATGGAGGATATGTGAACAATAAAACGAATAAATTGGTTCTGAGCATTCAAGGAAAAGGTTAAATCCCAAAAGCATTCAAAATGGCTTCACCAATACTGTAGTAGAAAATAACTACACAGAACGTCTACCAAACAGCTCAGTCTGTGGTGGATTAAAGATAGATACTACTGCGCCGGGTATAAGTAGTGTGGTAGTGCGACATGACACACCAACAGCGTGCCTTGCCAACTTCCCCAAAGTTGAAGTTGACATCAAGATTACAGTTCCATGTGCACGCGGAGTGAACACAGAGGCAAGCACCAGTTGGGGAGCACTCCATGGAAATCAGGCAGATGAGCGGACGCTTCTATTGTATGAAGGAACACACTTAGTGTAAGCCACTTTAGCAATAAACAGATTACCGGCTGCCCCTTGGGTTCTAACAAGTCAGTTAGGTAAAAAGATAATCGAAGATCGGTATAATTTTGTTTAAAACTAACCACGTGTGCCTGTAAGACCGCAAGCCGACTCAGAAGCGGTTCCCTTTGCCAGAAGCCGATCAACTACGCCGAAAAAGCACGCAGAACGTACGCGCAGCAAGTCGAAGCGAGAGCGCTAGACGAACTGCGGAAGATTATTGTAGCTCGCCAGATAAATAAAATAACTATATAAATAGACAAGCATGGAACAGCAAGTACAATAGAAAAGGAAGTTTATAAGCGCTGAAAGCAGGCCTTCTTTGGAAATTGCCTTGCAACATCAGTGCATGGGAACGGATAAACGCTCTAGTTTGGAACAAGTAGGCTTGTGGTGTACATCTAATGACAATCCGCAGCACTGATTATCGGTCGTTCCTCTAAACTTACTCAATACTCCGCAAGCATCGATGGTCAAACGCGAGTAAGCGACTAGCGTCCTCGCCTCAAACCATCCAGGATTCTTATCCATACAGTAAGAAGGAGCTAACCGCAACCTCAAGCAATTAAAATTTCCCTGACCGACTCATATTAGACCGTCTAAAACAATTGTTGCATTTCTGAATAGCCACACTGCCCTTGTTGATACGCGGCTTAATCTCTCCAGTTTTGTGGCCACCATATTTGACACAGCTGCTAAGGTACAGAAACTGATCCACCACTTCCGATGGGTATTCGAAGCTAACTCGACAGACGGCGGTCCGCACTATAAAAGAACCTATTCAGGGTTCTACATCAAAGAAAACAAATTACGATGCTCAGTCGAGATCAGGTCGTCTAAATCTTTCAGCAAAGGCCATCAAACCATGGAGGCTTTTACACTACGTGACGGAAACCTCATGTAGAACTTCTTCCATGGTGATACCTCCGACAGCTACTTCCCTTGTCAGCTCTGCTTAATCGGCAAGTAGCTTTATTTCAACAGGTCTACTAAATCACAGTTCAATAGGTAACGCCAAACGGGTTAGTCGACTGTGCGGAGAATGGAAAACCGTCCAACTTTCTCAGCTATTATCCCTCAAAGCGATGGCTTTCTTGAACCGGCAAGCACACGGTGATTTCCCACAAATTTCCTTGACAGTAATTATGTTAGTTCAGTGGTAGTCCATCGCTCAGTAGACATGGAATAAGAGAGGAGAGTGGGAAGAAAAAATAGTCAAAGTGATAGCGTTGTGGAAATCATGCAGTGGTCAATGGTTACTCTCCGGCTGTATATTACAAGAGAGGTGTTTCGTTCCAGGGGCACCGGCCTTATCTTTTACCATAATTGTCGGAACTACAAGGCGTTTGAGGTAACTGTTCGTTTGCGGCACTTCATCCCGAACTTGGGCTCAAAAGCTTCATGAATATAATTTTTTCGGGTTTTGGGAGCACCCACCGTGTGCTTTTGGTTGCGACACGCAACCTCACTAGTGTCGTCAGTTGATATTGAAGTCAGCCTCTGCCAATACGGTCATTGGGACCGTCACCGAAGTGGAGGGTTTCGGTGTGGCTCTCCCATCCTTGCAGGGATGGAGAGAGCTTGAGGCGGACGGTAGCCGACGATCGAGCATCCCAAGATACACGTATACTGTCAAAAGCAACACCTGGCGCTGCTGCTCTGCGTTAGCTGAGCTGTGAGCCGTTTTAAAGGAATAGAGCCTTAATGAATAGAACGCTGAATAGTTCATGGTTGGGATTAAAAGGCAAATACCTAAAAGCAACCTGTCTGGTATGCTTGCCCCTTAATGCACTTGGAAAATGCCACCCAGCCTATCGCTAAGGCCGCCAGGATCCCCACGCGATTCTTGGAATTACTTGCCCGCCACAAGGATGTCTAAACTGATTATCATCACGATGAATTACGGTGTTCGGTCAGTCACAAGCTCAAACAAAGCCTACGCAAGGACCGTAGATTTTGTGGCCCCCACGTGTTTAGGAAATGCGGGCCGCTGCTCCACCTTGAACGACTTGAAAGGCCTCCCAGTGCACTCGATCCATTGACCACACAAAAGCTGGCTTCCTGTTGCTTAGATGTGAAGCAAATGGTTCGCCTATTGTTAACTTACGGAGACGCTTGGACCGGTGGGCCGGAAGGTGCATGCCCAGTTACTTAGACCTCAATGTCCACTTATGTCTTCTGCAACCTCAGCTGCCCGCCCCAGGTCGGCATAATTGATCCACACAGTGAAGCAGACGTTTGTCAGGCACATGGACACCTTAGGCGATTCAAAGCTCCTAGCTCAGATAGAATTCTTTCGAAGCTCTTCAAAGGTGGTGGCGCAGTTAGCATTATCTAGCTAACCTCATGGTTTTCCACAAACTGGCATAGAACTAAATGCACTTTTGCTCGTGCGAGTCAGGTATTTTTGAGGTTCTTATAGGTTCTGGCACTTTATGTACCAAGCGCCAAAACCAAGGCCTCATTTCGGTTGCTTCCAAGCCATTGGCATGCACTCTACCCCATAGACTATTCGTTCACAAATCGCAGTACCGGGAAGAACAAGCTGGCTCTCAAACTGGCCGCGGGTGTGCGGATCATATATTCACACTCCGTCAAACCATGAAACACCGCCACCTTTAGCAGAGAACTACCATTGTTGCTTACCTGAACATCTGTGTCGCGTTTGGTGGTTAAGCGGCTTACACGCTTTGGTATGCAGTGCATTACTGTTCGCACGCCACATGTTTTGCTAATCCCCAGCGCTTCCCTGGTGACCTACGAACACCGTATATTCAAAGGATAAATGTGCACCGTCACCGGCACCTAAGGAATGCAGCGAATGATTTTACCAAAGCTGTCCAGTTACTTGGCAAAACAAGGTAATAAATAGACGGTATTCGTGTGTCCATGTACCTACAGCGGTGGTCAATGAATCTATGCAAAATACTTGTTGCGTACTATCAAGAGAAACTTCGCTGAAAGTACGTAACCCCGAGTACTAAGCAAGGTATGTTAAACAAACTTCGAATGGATTGAAACCGCCCGGTACCAAAGGCCTACTAGCGGAATAGAACCGAATAAAATCAAGCACCTGTTTGGACGCAAACCCGAGCCTTCTGTATACATTTACCAACGTAGTTGAGCTGAGAAAGTGCTACTCACTACCGACAGAACTTGGACAGTCTTGTCCACGAACTGAAACATGTAGGCGCAGGACGGCAAGTTCACAGCTATCTTAAAGCGTAACGCCCCAGCCTTGTCGGCCAAGCAAGTGGTCACAACTTAGTAGTGCAAAGCCAGACAGGAATATCCCACCGTTTGTGCTGCCTGAGGTAGCCATGTTTCAGTGTATGCGAGCATACCAAAGACGCATTTATGTGCTGACGGAACACTGTACTTTACTCATTATGCTGCGCACTTTGCTGAGCCCTAGGGAAACGCTTTCGCAATAGCCAAACCTGGATTGCGCACTATCAGCATAGGCACTGTCAGGGCGGAGAGGGATCACCGGCCCGCAACCTGAAAACCCACCGACCGGACGTCCTGTGCACTAAACGCTAGCCTGTGTTTGAGGTAAGTTGCGGCCACTGGTAGCATTAATCTCTCCTCGTGCAGGTCTGACTGAACTCTGACAGAATGGCCAGTACGTTTTAAAGCAAGCGGCAACAGCGCGTTTTGTCACCTTGGGGGTTTAGGCACTTTATGAAGTAAGCGCGGTCCAAGATGTTGCGCACAAACTGGAAGGGCACCCAGCGTAGTCGGTTTCGGGCCAGTAACACCGGGATAAGTAGGCGGATGTACCTCCGTCAGGCATACTTATAACCGCTGCAGTTCGTTCAACAAGTCTTCTGCAGCAAGTGCGGGCTTGGATAACATTGCGTTGAGGACTACCAAGCTGCTATCCAGGGATCGCAAGCGCTTTTGACATTATAGTGCTCACCACCGATGGACCGACAGAGTTTAGTTGGGCGTCTTGACCCATAGATCGGACGTCGCTGGAGACCACAGTTATCTCTATCCAACCGTCTATCTTATGATCAAGAGTGGCTATCACTGTAGCGACCGTCGTGAATGACTTCAGCAAAGTTGGAGGTCTCAACAGTGAAAGCCCGGACCGGCCTGACGGCGTCCACGAAAACTGACGCAGCTAAAAGCGGTGCCGCTGATACCTGGCATGGAGTACGGTTTGGCAGTTAGGTCGGTTCATCGGTAATCATACATCCGGTTGCAGTAGTCTACATGTATGCTGCCAGGCTCGTCAGTAAGCCTTATGGCATAGCATGCGCGCCCACGAGCAGCTTTAGTCCCACCCATGTGTGCATAATCGAACGAAAATAATAGAATGAAAACTGCAGAATTATAACACGTACGCAGTAAAACGTCTAACAGCTGAATGGTTATAAGCCAGAAAAACGAAACCTTCACCTGCAAGCGCCGCCTAAACGCTCGGTACAGCACCAACCTCATCGGCCAAAGTTGCCTTGAAGCACAGAGAATATGCCAATGGTTAAAAATTTGTTTCTCGTGTTCAGGTACACACTGTTTTCTACAATATTTCTGCCACACTTTCCAGCTGCGTGGCACGCCCAAAATTACACTGCCGCGTCGAGGCAAGTACAAAAACAAGTTGTCACGGATCCTGTTATTGATAACCGCGGTGCATGGCAGATCACGTACGACTCACAACGGTAGGCATCAGGCTTAGGGTGCGCGATGCGGAATCGCAAATAGTGTTACGTGAATCATAGGCTAGTGAGGCACCAAGGAATACTTAAGAAACTGCATGACGATCTGAACTAACTGTTAGGCATCACATTGTACAATTCCACAGTGCTTTTGAACGAACACCAATCAGCCGTACAGCAGCGTCAACCAACATGTCGGAAGCTACTTAAACAATTCTTGTTGCTTTATCGCTAGCTCAAGCAATGTGCAAAATGAAAGCAATGCATGCATATGGCATTCAACAACAGTGGCTTCCTTTAAAAGGCAACATTCCAGATCAATGTATTTAAGCTTTAGTCATGCGATACCCCATAAGATGACTTGCGTGTCCAAGTACAATCCCCGTACGGCTACTTTTCCGGAAGGTTAAATCAGTAAGACTTGCGAAATGAATGTCCTGGCCGCGGAACTCGGGTACGGCAGGGTCACCGTTATTCAATTGTAAAAAATTACTGGTGTAATGCAGAGAATGTATGGAAGGCTGTGCACATTCGCAAGCTTTTTTTGAACTGGTGTAGTGTTAGTTTTAATAAGAGCATATGTAAGTGCAAACACTAGGCGTAAATATAAATGTTGCCAGTTGTAATCAGGAACGTGCTTCACTACGGTCGGACTAAGGGGCTAATAAGTACCAACTCCTGGGTGCGGCCGACAAGAGTAAGGAAGAGGAATGAACTGAACATGCCTTGGCGTGCAGATATAGAAAGGAACTTATGAGTCGTGGAGAATTAATGACTTAATGTCAGGTTAAAAGTTACAGCATTAAATGGTGAAATGATCGATTTAAGGTCAAAGAACGTGGTCACAAAATACGAGCTGTTGGTTACTATAGCGGCAACACTGTCCGAGTGAATACTTGGTGCCAGTTTATAAAATGGAAACTGTTACATAAGGAAAACATGATGAATAGGAGATAGAGAACCAACGCTAGGTTTTAAAATTATAAAACTTATTAAACGACTGTTGAAGTAAGTAATAAGTGGTGAGGTTGATGTTGACGACATGGAAAATGGGACTGCACCTAAAAATGAGGCTTTTATTTAGTGCCCCTGATGAGGGATAGAGAGAACAGGATGAAAAATTTACAAACAGTTATAATGCAACGTATAAGGCAACATAGTACTAAGTTAACAATGTTCGCATTGCAATGGCTAGGGGAATAAAACTTTGAACTCCATATTTCTTGCACATTTTTGCAGAACTCGTCGAATAGGTGATAGTTTGCAAACGAACGGACGTACCTTTACCCAAGTTTCAAAACTTGATTCCATTCGTAAGTTGACAAAGCTGTCGCAAAAATTTAGCGACCGAGGGAGCAACTAATAAGGCGGAAATATGGGCAAGATAGACGTTTATTGTCGAAACGCACAACCGCTAGCTAAAGGCACCTCAAAAGCTTCTAGCCAAAGAAAGGTATAGCCGCCAGCCGAGACGTAGCAAGCCCCCATCGAGGCGGAGCAGCTAGAAGCGCGCGAACGCGCTTCTTCTAGATGACTCAAACACACCTAGTCATCATGCAAACAGGCAAGCTTCCTAAGTTGTCTGTGTACAGGTTGAAAAGATATTTTACTAATATTTTGCACAGACAATCAGGACAACCTTCACATCACTACACAGCCCCGCAAATAAAAGAACCATTAGTGACCTTTCGCACTGCGTACGCACGGTCCGTCGGGAGCGAGCCTTATTCGAGATCATTCATTGAAACCTGATGCATCTTCCAGGGAAGAACCAGGCGATCGGACCCTAGAGGGCTCCCACCCATGTCCTTCCTCAAGATGCCGATAAAAGAAGAAAAGGGGAGAAGCTTCGTTGAGTACGATCACACGTGTTTGACCGCGAGGTAGGGTAATCCGTTTCGCAGCATGAAAAGAAAGAAACGAGGGATGCCGGGCGGGCAGTAGAGGCAAGGCAAAGGACGGAAAATGCACTCACAGAATAGGCAGCGAAATATCAAGGAACCAACTCTTTTATCGGTTTTCAAAACGTTTCAGCCGTTTTTCTGGTTTGCAAAACTTATTGCGATGTGTTTGGGTTTTCAAAACATTTTGCTATTTTTGCGGTTTTTTGTAGTTACTGACAAGAAGGAAAACCTGAAAAAGCTGTCAGAAGCAGACATGCTAAGCTAACCTTCTAAGAAACTTTTCGGCCAGTAAACTCAAAGACCAAATCTAGTAACCCTTTATAAAGTGGCGGAGTTGGAGGGCGCAGGAGGAGACAGGTGTACCGTCGTGGTGTTGCTGCCTGTAGGCTATTCCTCCATCATTAGCTCGTTCTACTCATCGGAAGAGGAAAATTCGGAGTAGTCGTTCAAATCTGGTTCTACGTATGCAATTTAGAGACGGTCGATTGAGCTCGTTTCGCGTTTGCCGTTGCGTTTGATGACGAAGAAGCGATCCTTGCTCTGTAGGACGTGGAATGGACTTCCGTATAGTTGTTCGAATGGTCTGCGTTGCTCATCAATGCAAATGAAGACAAATGGGCAGTAGTGAAGAGGTTTGGGAACGTAAGACTTACGATGCTGTTCCCGTACTGCGGTCGATTTATTGCGGCACATGCTCGCGGCTAGCTGCCGAGCGTAGTGCGCGTCATAGCGAAGAGTGTTCGGGCTTTCAGTGAAGATGAATCCGGCTAATCGGAGTGGTTGACCATAGAGCAGTTCGGTGCTGGACGTTTCGAGATCAGCTTTCAATGCCGATGGAATTCCGGGTAATACCATAATTAATTCTTCTGTCCAAGTAAGTGCCTTGGTGGCACTTATAAAGGATTTAAGCTGTCAGTGGAAATGCTCCGCATTTCCGTTTGCTTGAGGAGGTTAGGCAGTGGTCCGGAGGCATTTACACCTGAGGAGTTTGAGTAGGTTGTTAAAAGCCGTCGATTCTAATTGTGGGCCACGGTCGGTAGTCACAGTGGCTGGGCATCCATGTAAAGCGACCAAGCGCACGACGAAGGCGCGAGTTATTGTCTCAGCTGCTACACGGGGAATTGGAACAGCTTTAGGTTACCGAGTGGCGCGATCCACCATGGACAGGACGTAGCCCATGCTATTGTCGGCGGAATTGGTGCAGTGTTGCCGAGGTTGACTTGAGCCGATTGAGTTGATCGCGACAGGAAGCGTCCTATCGGGGCGGCAGCATGTCGATGAACTTTACTGGTTGGCAAAGCAGGCAGTTGGGTGCCCAAAGTCTGGCGTCGCGCTGCAGGTTGGGCCCGGTCCATCTGTCGGCAACCATCTTGAGTGAATCGCTAATGCCAGGATGTGTGACGTTGTGCAGCGTAGCGAGGACATTTCGGTGAAAGGCAGTTGGTATCAGTGGACGCGAACGTCCGGCAGAGACGACGCAGGTTATTGCATCTGTAGACGAAGAACGCGGTCTAGGTACCAACTTTAACGTGGACTCTTCGCAGGATAACATTGCCATTTTCGGCTTGCTGAGCAGCGGCCACAGCTAACCGATCGAACGAGAGATCGGTCGTAGCCAGATAGTTTACTCTTAAAAGCGTGTCCGCCCCGACGTTATCATTGCCAAACACGTGTTGGGCGTCCATTTGAAAACTGTGACACGAAATCTAGATGACGAGCTTTACGCGGAGTGTGGGGCGAAGGGTTCCGTGAGGCATAGACGAGAGGTTTGTACTCCGTAACCCCTCTAAGTTGGGTACCTTCGAGAATGTGACGAAAGTTTTGAACGGCGGCGGATACGACGAGTAACTCCCGGTCAAATGTGCTGTATTTTGACTCGACTCTCTGAAGACGCCGGGAGAAGAACTCTGGTGGTTACCAAGTACTTGAAAGAACTGTTGTAGAACAGCGCCGTTTGCGTTTTCCGAGGCGTTGACGGCTACACTGATTGGACCTTTCAACTCGAAGTGCTAAAGCTTGACGGCGGAAGCGTGTGCTACTTTGCTGGCTTCGAATGTGTTCGTGCTCCAGGCGTAAGATCAACCTTACCGCGGCTGCGTCTACACATAAGATCAGCGAGCGGTAGCAAATACTGGGCGTGGTGCGGAAAGCATCGGCAATAGTTTTTGACCTAGTCCTTGAAGCGTCGAATTTCAGCCACAGTCGTTGAAGGAGGGAAGTCGCGAATTCCCCGAAATCTGTTCTGCAAAGTGCTGATGCCCTCGGAATCAAATAGATATCCCAGGAAATTTGTGCCAGACTGCGTGAAAATGCAGGTCGGGTTTGACTTTGACGTTGTGCACTTTCAGGACGGGACGGTAGTATTGTTAAATGCCTTGTAGTTACCGCAGTGACGCCAACCACCGGATATTTTGGGCACTATGTGTAATGGTGCTGCTCATCGAATTTTGTACGGGCGGATTACTCCCAGTTCAAGCATTTGATCGAATTGCGTCTTAGCAGTTTTGAGCTGTCCGTGGGTAATCTGCGTGGGCGGACCAAAACTGAGGGGCCTTCAGTGCACATGCAATGCGTGACGTTTGCCGTCACAGGAGGCAATTCGTTTGGAAAGCGAATGAGTTTGGAATTCTTGTTGAAAAGTTCTATACAAGGCTGTGAAGCATGAAGTAGGATACGTAAGGGAGTGAGAGCACTGACGCTGGCGCCAGTCCCGATAACACTGAGCTGTATCCTAGAGTCGATATGCTTCTTCCTCTTAGCATTGAAGTAAGTCTATGCCTAAGATGGCTAAAGGCAAGATTGCTGATAATAAAGACCGAAGGGTTCGCCAGAGGCCTAAATTGAGCGGTAGCGGCTTTTCACCAAAAGTTGCGCTTGGTGTGCCCTTAGCGGCACGCAGCTTGGTCGGCAGCGTGAAGCGATCTCATCTCAGCTGCGGGGTATAACGCTAACTATGTGTCCAATGTCGACGAGGAACTCAAGGTCGGAAATTATAACCCTAACGCCGGTAAGGCGACTTTGGTGTTGGCCGATCACTTCCGCCGCCTTTACGGACCAGCCGTGAAGTCTCCCGGCTGTTCGGAGAACTTGCAATGCTTGATACACTTACGATCTGTGGTACCAAAGCGTTGATGAATCCAACAGCAAGCCTGCTTGTTGCTGGACTTGGAACGTTTGCAGGGCGACTTTGCTGGCTATGATGACGACGGTTTGTAGTAAGCTGTTGAATCTGGGGACTAAGTGCCATAACTTGCGTTTGTAAACCTTCTATAGTTGACTGTAATCTAGTAAAAGAAATACCCTGAGACGCAACGGCATTGCTTTTGATGGCATCGGCTTGTGGCTGTGCTCGTTCAAGGACTCGATTTACTAAACCTGCTAGTTGAGTAAGCAAAATGGAGCTCAGGATAGCAAGAATCGCTTGCGTATTTTAAGATAGCCGCTGCAACCATAGTTCGCGAAGTAAAGTCGCGCCCATGGTTGAGTAACAAAGCAGTTGTTGCATCTCCAGTAGCTGGGTTGAGGGCTTTTCGTCGCTCAGCTGCAAACCCCTGAAATGCAGCCGCAGGCAACGTCCCCATAGGGCATAACACGCTTACTTGTGGCCTTCCTGAGAGCCTCATAGCGGTTTTCGGTCTGAGAAATGATAATGTCACGAACCTACATTGATATCTCTGAAACGATAGGACATGAGGCTGCTATACTTCGCGTAGACAGAACTGGTTCTGTGGTTAGAAAACGCAGCCTCAAGATAAGCAAACCATAAAAGAAGACCCGTTCCAAAATGGTGGCGCAGAGAGATACAACGCTATGGAGATGCTCTATTTTAAATCTAGAGATTCCATTGACAATAACATGACGCACAAAAGGCTGCCGTATGCAAACGGACACCGGACATTATGAAATATAAATGGAACGTACTCAATGCGCTAAGGTTCAAAATATCTTGCGCTGAGGATCTTCCGGGATCGGGGTTATCAATTTATCGCGTAGCCTGTACCGGGAGCCAGAAGAGCGACTCGGAAAGACAGATCATGTTGCAGGGAAACTTTTGTTGGTACCGTAAGAGATGCTCTTGTAACCAGCCATAAAAATGACACCGTTGCCGATTTAGCTTGGAGAAGAGAGGATGCAAAGCGCAATGGCCAGTCGCGCGTTGCAACCAAAACGATCGCCAAGTAAACTTTGCTGTGATCAAGCGAAGCATTCGAAATCGGTAAACAGCTCAGCAAACCACACCGGTTGCCTTGGTGTACAATGAAATGAGTAGGCAACCCGGGGAATCTCCAGAATGCTACACATATAAGAATGGGTAGATCCATTGGACTCGTTTTCATTGTAAACTTGTCGGCTGGATGGCACCTATACCGCAAAGCCAATAATTGCGCCGTCTACTGAGGGGTGCCAGAGACAGGGTATATCGTCTACATATCGGAATAAGGGTGTGCATTTTGTAGGGAAGAAGCTAACTGTTTTTCAGGCGCCCAAGGAAGATATTGGAAATAATTGGGCCCAATAGACTACCCATGGCCATGCCGTCGATTTGTCGTTACAGGCTTCAATTAAACCGGAACTGAATATCTTTTGTGCATAAGCGCATTAATGCTTTGAGATAGAGCACTGGGAACCCAGCCTTGTCTGCTTGGCTGGCTGGTATATGTAATGTTTCCTCCAAAGGGGCTTATGTGAACAATGAAGATACATCGAAAGAAATTATGTGCTTTCCCTTACGTTTAAATTACGTACCTTGTTGACAAATTCAAACGCGTCTCGTAGGCTGTATCTAGGCAAATCTCTCCTATAGGACTCGAAAACTTTTGCTAACCAATGCGCTAAATTTTGATATGATGTGTCTACCGTTACGACGATGGAACGTGTTGGGACACCCTCCTAATGTGTTTTCGGTAAGCTATACAAGTAGGAAAGTCATGAACCCTGGTGCATAACTGTGTCATGGTTTTAGCATCTAGCAATTCGATCATAATAAGCTTCCTCAATTAACGGACTTTTATATTCTCCGTCCGCTCGGGTTTGTCTTGGTTTTTAATTTAGGAACAAAATAATTAGCACCCGCAAGAATTGATTTGACGTTCTGAATGTAGTGTTGCTTATCAAAAACCACAAATTCTAATACCTTGTCGGGTCACGGGATTAGGAGGTTTTCATTTCTTTGCAGTTGCATCAATTATTCCGACTGATTCTACGTAAGTATTCTGCATCTCCGTTTTACTAAAAGAGAACCGGTTAGCCAAGTCCACCGTTGTAGCTCTAAACCAGCCGATTGCATCATCTATGACCAGTGTTAACCTGGACAGCTGTTCGTACAGATTGTAGCTTCTTAAAAGGCATCTGCTCTCTCATGTACTATCTACCTGCTGACTAATTGTACATTATTCTTTCTGATTTTAAGCTGCCTTACAACCGGCTCGACCCTCGACCGCCAAGTAAGTTCCCGCGCTAACGTGTAACTTCTACCTTGCTTTATCAGTCCGCGTCTTCTTGTAGCCCATCGACTACAGTCCGCTTTGTCCGACTCCAATTACCTTCTTATTTTCGCATTTATTTCGCGCACCACCTCGGACGAGTATTTTCTAGTTCTACAAATTGGTGACCCCGAAGAGACTATACGGTGAGAGAGGTCTGTCGTGACTGGCGGAAGCTCTGCAGCTGGTCGAACCGGTCGCAGATATTCAGACAACCGGTTCGCATAATCTGATGGCAAATCGGCGATTCGAAAAACGGGGCCGATTATCGGGGCGTCCGTAAGAACGTCTTGGACCATTCATTTTGTAAGGTCGTCTAAAGTCTGGGGCTACCAGCATAAAAGATCAACCCAAAATATCGGTGGAAGTCGATACCAATAATTGCGAAGGGTACAGACGCAGCCACGGAGACCTACTAGAAATCTCGGCGGTGATTGAGGTCTAGGTTCTTCATGCGGTGGCCGCATGAAATTATCAGAGAACCGTTGGCAGTACGTAGGTTGTACGTAGGCTCTGAGTTCTTGTCATTCGCGTTCACCGGGATGCCTCTGACTTCCGATCCTGTGTTGCTGAGAAGCATGATGGAAGTATGGCGAGCCCTAAGGTAAATCAGGAGATTTGCTTGGTTATTGGCGGGTCTGTTGGTCGTGCTAGTATGCGGACTATTCGCTTTCTCTGAAGCGGCTGGGCCGTACCTAATACAGGCAGCCGGACAACGTCTAGCTCTTCCACCCCTTTTGGTCGATTAACCCTTTGAATGCAAAAAATAATATCAAAAGCCGTCAGAATGCTATTCTCTAAACTTATACAAAAACCAAAATCATTAAACACACAATCTTTTGTTCGTTCTTTCCGGCGTTTTCTGCGAGTCCTTTATATTTTCCCGTTTCTACACGCCCCAATTCTCCCCTTCCTTCTACTGTATCGCACTATCAATGTTTACGAGGACCTGACGCGTAGGCTGGTCGTTTACCCTGGGGACGAACTTGGCTGCTTCTTGGGACGACGGTTGATTTTGGTGGGACGATTGTCGTTTCTGCGTAGGACGCTCGTCGTTTCTCCTAGGATTGTTTTGGCGCAGGGCGGGAGGAGAGACCACTCCCAAGCGCACCGCTTGGCAGCGGCAGATATGGTGGTCCTGTCGAAATTTTACTGGGCTAGCCATTTTTGTAGTACAACAAGCCCACTCTAACGGCTTGCCAAAATACTCCCTGCCCTACAATCAATAAATACTAAATCACAAACGGCATGGCAGCCTCCGACTTCCGGCGAACCACCGCTTGAAACGAACGCTCACCCCTTTTACTGGGCACGATATTGCCCTGCAAACCTCGATTCACCTGTCATTTTTGAGTTCGAAGGCTTAAATGTTCAGCCTTGTAGGTGACGTACCGTAGCGCCATAAAGATAACCGCTAGATTTTATGTACTATTTTATTGTACTATTTTACCATTTAATTGTTGACAAATTGTAAATTATTCATTCTGGTTTTAATCTTCCTCAGAGTCGGATCTACACTCGACCGCCATGCAAACTCCAGCGCAAAGTTGTACCTCCCTTCTTGCTTCATCCGTCCGCGTCTTCTTGTAGCCCATCGAATAGAGGCCGCTGTGTCCGTCTCCAATTGTCACTGAGTATCCGCGTTTACCTTTGCGCACCGTCTCAGACTAGTATTTGCAAGGCCTATAAATTGCTCAAACCGAGCTTATAGTGTCTGACAGATTTATAACCGCTGAAAGTTTACGGCGTATAGGACTTAACACGACTGTTCACTGTCAGGTAACAATAGGTAAAGATCGGCAAACTTGTCGGATATAAGGAAAGGAGAAATCAAACGCTGATCCGTAGATAGAGATCCGAAGACCCATGCAAAGCACACGCACAATGCCCAAAGGCGGCATAACTTCACCAAACCAAGAAAACAAACGATATTCGAAGAGGTAAATATATACGGTCGTGTGCGTTAAAACAAATGTAAAAAAAGACGGAAAATAGAATAGGAACTTATAATGTAACACACGAAGAATTTGTAAACACTACAGGACTTCCTTTCTAGAACGTACGTCGGGAGGACGAACGCCCGAAACTATTGTGTTGTTGGCAGTCATTAGTTTGGAAGGCATAACAACAGCGCTTCCCGAGCCTGTGTGCTTGGGTGCGTATGGTTCACTCATTGGTTCAGTGGGGAGGTAGTGGTAGGCAAACAGTGTTCACACATTGCCTAGGTAGGAGGGGTAATGGAAAATGTCTGTTCGGTGGTTTGTTGTGAGGCTTTAGTTTCAACGTAGGCTGGTTTTACGCCAGCAGGGCTCAGAGAATCCTTTGAACCCCTTCTATTCAATACGAAGTGTTTTCTTTCTGTGTGTAACAACTTTGAAGGAGCCCTCATACGGCGGTATCAAGGCTTTACGCACCGCAGACATGCACAAAATCGAAAGGGCAGGTATGCGAATCACAGTGGATTTGCTGGTTTCTATAGCTGAACCGGAGCGGTGTTGGCCGGACTTAAGAAAGATGTCACAACCGTACCATATGGGAAGGCAGGTCTAGTTGGTCATTGATTCTGGAATCTAACACCATCTAACTGGGCAGTCTGAGAGTTTTGCCGAAAACCAGTTCAGCGAAGCAACAACCTATGTCTTTCTGACCGTCTTGCGAATGACGAGAAGGATAACTGGTAGCTGTTCGGACCAGTGCGTGCTGGTTTGTAATGCGATAATTGCGGCCTTCAGCTGACGATGAAAACGTTCAACAGGACCTTTGGCAGCTGGATGGTTGGCGGTTGTTTGCAGGCGACAACGGTTGAGTAGACGATTGGGGTCTCGAAATAGAGCGAAATTGAGCTGAGGACCTCTGTCTTTTGTGATGGTGGCCGGGGTGCCAAACATTGATATCCGAGTTTCAACGAACGTCCGAAAAACAGTTTTGGTGTAAATGTCTTGCAAAGATACTACATGAGGCTATCGTGTGAAACGGATGACACATGTCAGCAAATGCTGCAAACCGTTGGTTGGTGGAAGTTGTCTAACGCGTTCAATGTGCACATGTTTAAAGCTGGCCTCGTGTAACCCGAATGTGCCAGGTATGGTGATCGTGCGCCGAGGTATCTTGCTAGTTTGACAAGGAACGCAATGCTTCGCCCACTTTTAAATGTCGGAACGCATATTGTGCAATTCGTAGCGGTCGGCGAGTACCTTGGCCTTGTCTAAAATGCCAGGGTGGAAAAGGCCATGCAGGTGATCAATCACAAATATCCATAACTGTTTCCGGGACAAAAGACCTTGGTTTTCCAGTCGAGAGATCACAATAGAATATAGAATCAGAATTTCCAAGGGGCAATCGAGAGCGTTGCAATGTTATGTTTGTCCTCAAACTGCGAACTCACCATCGTCTTCTTGTTGAACTGCGCTATCCTCGAGGTTAATAGCTTGGCCTGAGATATGGTGGAGGGCAATACGAGACATTGCGTCAGCAACAGTTTTGTTGGTGTCAGCAACTTGACGAATGCCTGTCCTGAATTGTGATATGTAGACTAGATGACGGGTCTCGCGAGGTGAAAATCGATCAGAGGAACTGCGGAAGGCATAAGCTGGCGGTTGGTGATCCGTAAGGTTATTGAAGGTACGTCCTGTGAGTAGATGTGGGAAGTGCTTAGTGACAAGGCAAATAGCCAGAAGTTCGCAACCAATGGTGCTGTATGGAGTTTGAGCAAGCAAAAGCTTTTTGATGAAATATGATAAAGGTTCAAGTTAGTGGTTTATTAACTGTTGTAAAACGGCACCAACGGCATGTTGTGATGCATCAGCCTCAAGAACGAGTGGTGCACCAACCTTGCTTTTTATGTGGCTGAGCGCGATAGCGCTTGATAACGCCTGCTTGATCTTATCGAATGCCACAGTAGCTTTGGCTGTTGGCTGAAACTTTCGGGGCTTACCATTTAGTAAACCTGTCAGAGACTAAAGTAGCCGGGAACAATCTGGAATGAAACGGTTGTACTGGTCGACCATCCCAAAGAAACGACGCAAACATCTGATGGACTGAGGCATTGGTTGTTTCGTGATTGCCTGTCTTTTAGGGAAGTGGGCTAATACCATTTTGGTCGATTCGGTGACCGAGCGAATGGACACAGGATTGATGGAAAATACTTTTGTCAACTTTAATCACCACGCAATACTCAGTAAAACGCACGAAGATCAGACGGAGATGTGACCGATGTTCTTCATCGTTCGAACTGGCAACGAGAATGTCGTCGATGTAGGCGAAGACGAAGTCAAGCCCTCTAAGGGCTTAATCAATGAACCGCTACCAGTTCCGGCAGCGTTTCGCAATCCAAAGGGCATACGGTGAGCTTCATAGGGACCGCAGTTGGTAGTGCTGGTGGCCACTGGGATGTCGTCAGGAGCGACGGGGATGTGATGGGGTGCACGAACTAGTTAGCTTGTAGAGAAAACAGACTTTTCGTGCAAGTTGTTGGAAAAATCGTGGATATGGGGAAATGGGAATCTAACTGGAACAGTGACACAGTTCAGCACACGGCAGTTGCCACATAGTCTCCAATCGCTGGTCTCCTTGGGTACCAAACGAAGCGGAGCTTCCCAGCAGCTTTTGGAAGGCGTATGAACCCGGAGGTTCATCATGTGTTCCGACACTCAATTGGTCGTTTTTACTTGGCCCGGTGGAAGGAGCCTTGGCTCGGCAGACACAGGAAGACCGTTTGTGATGATATGGTGACGAATATATTGCTTGGGATTCTGGGTACTGTCTTCCGCTCTAACCAGAGGGAAAAGGTTGCACTAAAGACGAGCAGCGTAACTCTTTAGGCAGAACTACTTAAAGCTTAATGGAGTTGGCCGTAGTGAGCTGGCCGGAAACAGTTAACGACGTTTAACAGCACTTCATCGTAGCGAATATGACTCGCCGCCGAGTAAATTCAAAACCCATTACTTCACACTGGTAGGTCAACTAGCGTGACCATTATAGATAAGTTCGTTACACTGCAGCTGCGTAGCATGTTATCTCTTCTTTCTACGATTTCACGCACATACTGCCTTCTCTTTACTTTCTACGTTATCACTGACGATATGTGCGTTACTTACGCACGCACACACTATAACTTCATAACTCTCTCGAGCGTGTTCTTTAAGTACCTCCTAATGCATCATTCAGGATTCCCAATCTATTATTAGCCGAGGTATGACGGCAGTATATTGCAGACCGATTATGTACTAACCAACAAGCCCCGATCTCACGACAGCCAAATTATGTTTTACATTTCCACCAATGTACATTTCCAGTTATTACCATATAAAAATTTTTCTTCTGTCACTGTTACAGTTGCCATAAAATGTCTTTACAGTTGCACATACCTGACCATGCCTCTATGGGCGTGCCTGGAATAGTCGACTATAAGATTTTTATTTATTTATTTCGGGGTACCATATCCTAGTTTGCAATATCGCAAGTCTATGAGCAGACGGAATTTGCTTAGAAAGTCAGTACCAATGATTGGCTTCTGTGCATCGGAAACAAAAAAGATGAAGGTAAAATTACGTCGTACACCGATTAAGTGTCATCAGCCACTGGCCGTACGTCGCAACCTTGGTTTGTGTAACTGCCTGTAAGCTAATTCCGGATGGTCGCAGAGCACGTTCTTCTAAAGATCGAAATATAAAGCATATATCTGCGCCAGTATTAACCAAGAATTGAAGTTTTGTGGTGGAATCGAAAACCTACAAGAGGTGACTAAGTGTTTGGCCAGCAGCAGCTGTCGCCCTCACTGGCTAGCTTTGTCGCTTTCCTGGCGAGAATCGAAAAACTTCTTCGGTTATTTACAACCTGGACGACGTTTGCGAGCAGCATCGCCGAAACGGCGGTGGATGTAGCAGTATGATCACGATCGGCTAGTGCAGAATGGAAACAGCGCTTTCTCCTTGAGTTAAACCTACGGTTAGCAGGTCGTTCACGACCGATGTGAGACACAGCGAGTTCCAACCGAGAGAGCTATTCACTAATAGCTTCAGGTGCAGTACTCCAGATGGACTATTGGTGCTCAGTCTAGTGCCGTTATTCACATTGCGTTTAAAGAACCGTTCCTGGACTCGGTCAGCCCTTTCGGCTGGTTTGTCCAACAGGAGTTCATCAGTTGGACTGATAAACTGGTCGTGGTGTTTGCTGGAGGGCACTTAGTCCAGGTCTGTCGGAGTTTGGAATCGATCAGGGCCAAGTAACCCACAGGTGAAAGCATGTGTCGAAGGATTTGTGACGGGCTGCGGTTTCCAAGCTCTATGCCTGAAATTAGCATGTGCATCCGTGCTTCGACGGAAACCATAGTGCGTTTTAGAGCGGCTGATTTAAGCTTGTCATAAGTCGATTCACTCGACACCGGAGTAAGGGTATCGATCACCTCCGAGGCTATCTGTGAAGGAAGACGAGCGGTGACGTTTGAAAACATTGATGGTTGTGAAGCGCTCTTACGAAATTGGAAGATGGCCTCCGTCTGAATAAACCAAACACGGGAGTTGGGAAACTCAACCGTTGATAACGCAAAACCTATGGAAGTTTCACACAGTTCACGGGTGGAAGCCTAGTCAGACAACAACAAGGATATAAGAAAAGTAATCAAAAACCATTAAATATACTTGGTCACCAAATATACTAGCTGCAAGAGTTATAACCGCTGAATGTTTACGGCGAGTAGGACGTCAGCACGATTGCCGGCGGTCAGGTAACAATAGGTAAAATTCGGAAAACAAGTACGATGGCGCGAACGGAGATATCGAACGCTGATCCGTAAATAGAGATCCGTCGACCGATGCGAAACACACACCACCCTCGTAGGCGGCACAACGTCACAGAAACCAGAAGCAAAACGAAATTCGAAACTCCGGATGTTACTGTTGTGTGTGTTACAACAAATGTACAAGTATGACGGGAAATAGAGCAGGAATTTACAAAAAAATGTGAAGCATTTCTAAACATTACAATCTTCAATCACTATTCGGTCACGCCTGTTTGGTGAGCCTGAAACGTTAAACCAATGCATACATTTTCAACTTACTGACGACTCAAAGTGGTGGTTGCTAGATATAACCCATACTTCTCATGTTCCGATGGCGACTGATGGTTGCAAAAATTCGGTGACATGGAACGCATTAGATGCTTTCTAGCATTTAAATGCGCTTTCAATAACAGAGTGCAAAGGAATTTGAAGGATTTTGCCCGACCTTCGACGTTTGAGCAAAGGGGTACTTGGTTCAAACGTCTCCTTCTGCCATGCAAGTCATCAACGCGCTGAGCAGTCGCTTCGATATTGGAGTAAGTAACGCTGAGCAGCTGCCAGACATTGATACGTAAATTGTCCTCGCGCAGAGAATTCACAAATTGAGGCTGGTAGGTACATGTTTGTATTATTCACCAAAAACATCCGCACGCATTGCCTCACGAGCAATGCAACTACGTAGTTCCAATAATTTTTCCAACGGGAGAAGCGTATCAAGAGGAAAGCGTTTCTATAAACTTTACACGCATGCAATTCCCTACCTGAATTTCAATAAAGCGAGAAAAAACCACATTTTAGCAGAAATTACTGAATACAACAAATTCGCATATTATCTTCAGCTGTTTATATGCTATTAATATAATACACAGGATACATACCAGACTAACAAATTGCGATGTTAACAGCAAAATACTAAAAGTGGTCGAAGGCCCTTTGGCTCACGTGACCCGTTCCGTGGAAAATGAACTTACCTGGCTCTCCAAGGAAGGGCTAGCGTGGTCACTAAATCCGTTTGCTTGCAGAGCCTTGGTTTCGGCCGCCGAATTGCTAACGCTTTCGCAACCTAAGGTTAAAGGGATATAGCTAGTTTGCTAACCACCGTGCAATTACCACATGGGTTTTTGCATTAAGGGCGGTCAATTATGTGGCGGGCAATAGAGGTAGTCGGTAGCTATGGGCCAGTAACGATCATGTTTCGCGGAACACGCTCTGCAATTCTGGCTGACAGCCTTCTCGCAGTTTGGCCCATGTACTTTCTATGTACTTTCAAAACACCCTACGGGGCAATTCAAGCACCTGCTTTGTTACCCGTTATAAAGCATTGTTCATTGTACCATAAGTCCAATCAAAGAGGTAAAGGCATAAAACTGTAACCTGAGCGACTGGTCTGTCCAGGTTGGATATACAGAGCCAACTTCTGACTTGATGCAATACCACTCGGTCAGCCGCATAGTAACCTTCTTAATTGATTGACGGAGGCGATGCCGGCATCTCTTGTCAACTTGATCTCAATGGAACGACCGTGTAACGAATACCTTTCGCTTCGGGACAGCCGTTGGTGGTTTAACCCTGAATCTTATGTTCGCGTGCCTTGCCATAAGTCGCGGCATTCCTATCCTTTTCTAGTGTCGAGTTGAATCGTCCCACTTCACGTCCGTTTGCGCCTTACATCACACTTGAAACGCTCTAGCAAAATTGGTACGTACTAATGCTCTTCTGTAGTTTATTGGCCAGAAGCTATTAACGTTCAAGTATTGTTCCGTCCATGTTGATTAAATGTACACAGATCGAACAAGCGTACCAGCTGGCATTTTCGGTAAGTTAACACCTTTAGCAAGCCGCCTGTATAGGGGCCTAGGAGGCGATTTTAAAGGCAGATCGGATTGCAGGTAAAATTCTATTGGCATAGTAAAATATTTCCTATCACCCAGCTATAATAAACGAAACATTTGAAGATCCTATTAAAGGAACAGAGGATGCAGAGCACACAGGCCAGTCGCGCGTTGCAAACAAAATGAGCACCAAGCATAAATGATGATGAGCAAGTCATGCATTCTAACTGAGCAATTAGTTCACCAAACCACACCGGTTGCCTAAACGTACAATGAATTGAATTTAGCTTGACTTTTACAATGGCAGGCCGTGGAATCTCCAGACTGCTACATAGCCTTCCCCTAGGCTCTGGGTACGTAGTCCTTCGATCTGCGTGCGGACTGTCCGTTGCGGGCCAGCCTTCTGCGAATCCAGTTTGTGCAATCTGATGCAGCTGTTGTAGGAGAACTATACAATCGGCCAACAGCAGTCTCTCATCTGTATCCACTTTACAGTGCCGAAACGGTAAAACATTTGTGGCGTAACAGGTGGTTAAGTAGGTGGTTAAGCGAGAAATTACATAAATAAATGAATAAATATTTATTCTCGACAAAGCGAGGCATGCCTTTTGGGCATGATCAGCATATTGTAGTATGGTACATGGTAGCATAATTAGCAGCATCAGGGCCCAAAGATTGTACCAAGTCCATGTCTACAGGGTGCAAGTTGTGGAGGTAAGGATGAGATTACTAATTTGGAGTATGTTGGTGAGGAACTTGTCTGAGGATGTTGTGTGCACAGGGCGAGTCAGGTGAGTAGAGCATGAGGGAGAAGCTGTAAAAACCTTAGGGAATATTGGCAAGAAACTGATCAGATGTGAAAGCCTGTTCGTACGAGAGCAGATATATGCACGAATTGGTAAATGTGGTATCGGTCAAGTTGCCAATGTGTGATTGGGGCAGTGAATTCATTGATTGGTGGTTCACAGCCACCACGTCGCAGTGTTGTTAAGCAGACATTTTTAGCATTTTGTAGAGAAAACGCTTGCCAGACGTAAACCTATCACGTCCTTGTAGGGTCCAGCGAAAAGTGAAACCAACGTGCAACCAACCGACGACGTATGTGGAAAGCAAAATGTAAAAGTGGCGTAAATGCATAGCAATACACCAAGGGGTGCAAAGCGAACAACGTGCAAAGATGTTTCCAGCTTTCGAAAGGTTCTGCTACTTTTTGGTAGTTTCCAACCGTTTCGGGCTCGTTTTGTGAATTTTGGAAAACGTTTTGTGAAAGCAAACATATTCCAGGGGCACTATCTATGTAAACTAGTAAGTGCCAACAAAGTGTGAAAATCGAACCCGTGTGCTGAACTTCCTAACGCGTCGATTGATAGTAGAGCGAATAGGAGTGTTGTCGGTTGAGGTTGTCGGATCTGCTGCAGCGAACTGACTCGTGTGAGGTTGCGGTGTGAGCTCTGCTGGCGCAGGCTGTGGAGGTGCTTGTTGCACCGAACAGTCAGACTTTTCGAGAAATGCTGGTTTGAGTCGATCGACTTGATCCTCACGTTCTTACCATTGTAGTGAATGGAAACGTCTTGTCCATTCTGCGTAAGACCCGAGTAGTGCCAGAATAACTAGGTTGGCGTGGCGGGTGTACACTCTCTTATCAAACGAAAACGCGCGTGCAAGTGTTTAAGCGTTCGTCCACGTCGGTGCGCATGCTCCGTGCCCTGGCTTGTAAGGGCTGAAGCTGTCGCATGTGATGAGATAGGCGAGCTGCGTAGGCGTCATAGTTAAAACTGGTTGGTGTTTTGGTGAGAATATTTCAACAGATAAGCATTGTGTGCATTCAAAGACTTACGACATGTAGTACCGTGCAAATCCGCTTTATGGTTTTGCTTATGCCTAAGTGAATGAACGGAAGGGTTACGTTCCAGGATGTGCTAGATTGAGCACAGATGGATGCGTGTGTTGCCGGTGTAAGCTTTCCACCATCCTATTTGCTGCAAGATGGTATGCGGTGGTTCGGTTTTGTTAGCAACCGACAACCTTGAGGATTTTGCTGAACGATCGGCCAACGTGTGATCCTCTGTTGGCCATGACTACGCTTGGACAACCAAATTGAGCTACCCAGCGGTCTAGGAGGGCTTATGCAACTCTCAGATGGGCAGTTGGCTATCGGAATCGCTTCTGGCCGGTCGATGCTTCGGCCGACACAGGTGAGGATGTAAACGTAGCCTTTGCATGAGCGCATAGGTCCCACAGAACCAAATGGGCGTGTGCAAAGGCGAGTTGGTAGCGGGCAAGACGCCGAATTGGCTTTCCGTGTGTCTGTATACCTTGGCGCGCTGACACTCTAAGCAGAGCAAGTCCAAAGGCAGACAACGCGATCGACCATGGGCTATACGAAGCGTTCGGTTGGGAGTTTCTACGAAGCACGTATGCCTGGATGATACAGGTTGTGTAAAACGTTGCAAGCTAGTCGACGTATAGAAGTAGGAACTACGGGTCTGGGAGAATTGTGTGAGGCGTAACAAATAATGGTCCCCTCAGCTGAAGCGAGTGGAACTTCGCGTAGGTTCAACGAGGTGTTGCGTCGTAGCTTGTCGATCTCGGGATCATTTAGTTGGGCAGCAGCAGTAGCAGCTAGGTAAACGTTGGTGACAGGCGAAAAAACGCAGATCTGTTGAACACGTAAAAGCGCATCCGCGACGGGATTGAGAGCACCTGAGACGTGTCGTACTTCTGTTGTAAACTCCATCGCAATGAGGCTGGACTTTACCGTAGTGCAATGGTGTGTGTGCCTCAGTGGTCTATTGAGCTATACTGGGTGGGGCATTTTTGCACCTTCAGAGCCACTCATACCAGATTGGTCAATGGTTAGAGGCCGGAGAAACTCAGCCTCCTGGTCCTCCAGGTTGGGGGTTGGAATGAGGGTGGCTCCTTTATCCTTAAAACAGTCTCCTTGTAGCCCAATGCCAAACCCGCTACCTGGCGGGCAGGAGGTTGAACATAAGGCTTTGGTTGAGAACCCTAATCGTTCTGCTGTCTAGGCCTGGGCAACCTGACAGTATCCTGCCCAAGCAGTGCAATGAATCACACTTTAAACAAATTTCTGATGCTCTTGCCGCCGCAGAGGATACTCAACGGTGCACTACCTGCTGCATCAGATTGAATGGATAGGGTTTGGATGCTAATGCACAAGGCTTCCCGTCTTCTTATTCCCCCGCTTGCGCTGTTTCACCCTAATCGTCCCGTTCCAGCTTTATTATTTCCCCCAGTTTTCAACCCCAATTCGCGGCCCCCCACGTTGCTTCAATAGTCGCACGCCTTTTAGTTTCAACGCAAAGACTGCGCGTAGACAGAACTGGTTCTGTGGTTAGAAAACGCAGCCTCAAGATAAGCAAACCATAAAAGATGACCCGTTCCAAAATGGTGGCACAGAGAGATACAAAGCTATGGAGATGCAGGGAGACTGTTATTGGTACAGTAAATGTTCCTATGTTAACAATGTATAATACGACACTGTTGAATATTACCTACGAGAAGTAAGGTTGCAAAGCACATAGGCCATTCGCGCGTTGCCACCGCAGCGAGCGCCTAGCAAACTTTGCGATGATCAAGCGAAGGATTCGAATTCAGTAGAGATCTCACCAAACCACACCGTTTAGAGGTACACAAAGAAATGAATTTGGTTCGAAAATTAGACAGGCAAGCCGGGGAATCTCCAGACTGCTAAAAATATAAGAAATGGGTAGATTTATTGGACTCGTTTCCATTGGGAAATTGACGGCTGGATGGCACCTATTCATCTATTCCAATAAGCGTGCTGCCTGTCGTTGTTTTTCAACGACGATGCACGTGTCGTCCACATACTGTAATAAAGGTGTGCAGTTTGTAGGTAAGAAGCAACCCCAATGTTTTCCAGGAGCCTAAGGAACGTAGCAGAAAAATTGAGCCCAATGGACTGCCAATAATCGTGCAGTCGTTTTGTCGACACCGGGTTCCACTGAATCGGTACTGAACGTCCTTTGTGCATAGGCGCAGTAATGATTTGATTTGGAGCGCTGGGAACCAGACCTCGTCGGCCTGTCTGGCTGTTATTTGTAATGTTTCCTCCAAAGGGACGTATGTGAATCATGAAAATACATAGAACGGAACCATGTGCTTCCCTTTAATTTTACCTTACTTATCTTGTTAAACATTCAAACATGTCTCAGGCTGTAGCTCGTCAGTTCCCACCGGTTGGGTTCCATAACTTTTGCTAGCCAGCCCGCTAATTTTTGGCATGGTGCCTCTACCATTGCGACTATGGGACGTATTGGGACAAGCTCCGTATGGGTTTTCGGTAAGCTATACCTGTGGGAATGTTGTGTTCCACGTGGGCGTAACTGGGTCAAAATTTCTGCACCCATCGTTCCGAACATCATTAGCTGCTTCAGTTCAAGTGTTATTAAGTTCTCCATCTGCTCGGTTTTGTTTTGGTTTATGAAATCACGAACAAATGCGTTAGAATTTGCAAACATTTATTGGACTTTATGAAGGATGTGTTGCTTTACAAAATTCACAATTTCTGATCCACTCTCGGGACTCAGCTTTACGAGGTTTTCATTTCGCCGCAGCTGAGTCAAGGTTGTCCAATCATTCTTTGTAAGAACTCTCCATTGTTCCGTCTCACAAACACAGAAGCGGTTAGCCAAAACTATTTTTTTTCTAAACCATCCGCGTGCATGCTCAGTTATCGGTGTTAAACCGGTCAGTTTTTGGTACAGATGCGCAATCTTAGCTTCAACCCATATTCAGTCATATCTGTTTCGTGGAAATAAAATGTTAAAACCAAGGGATAAATTTTCAAGTTAGTGATAAGTAAAGAGATGGGTTCTAGGTTTCACGCACACCTCTCAGTTTCTAACGGCACTTGATCGCTGAAACATTCCGGTGACATGGAACGCAATAGATGCTTTCAAGTATTTGAGCGTCCTTTTGGCGACAACATGCAATGGAATTTGAGGAACATTAAACGCCCTGTAATGTTTATTCCAGTGGGTACTTGATCCACACATCACACACTAGCATTTAATTCATCAACGAGCTAAGCATTCGCTTCGATATGGGACTAAGTTGTTCCGCGCAAGTTCCCGGCACTGACGCATAAATTGTCCTCACGCAGAGAATTCACAAATTGTGGCTGGTAAGTACACGTTTGTATCATTCACCAAAAACAATCGCATGCATTGCCTCACGAGCAATGCAACTACGTAGTTCCAATAATTTTTCCAACGGGAGAAGCGTATCAAGAGGAAAGCGTTTCTATAAACTTTGCATGCAGGCAATTCCCTACCTGAATTTCAATAAAGCGAGAAAAAACAACATTTTAGCAGAAATTACTGAATACAACAAATTCGCATATTATCTTCAGCTGTTTATATGCTATTAATATAATACACAGGATACATACCAGACCACAAAATGCGATGTTAACGGCAAAATACTAAAAGTGGTCGAAGGCCCTTTGGCTCACGTGACCCGTTCCGTGGAAAATGAACTTACCTGGCTCTCCAAGGAAGGGCTAGCGTGGTCACGAAATCCAGTTGCTTGCACAGCTTTTGTTTTAGCCGCCGAATTGCTGACGCTTCCTCAAACTAAGGTTAGCTGGGAGTAGCTTTATACTAACTACTTCGAAATCGCCACATGGGTTTTTGCATTAAGGATAATCATGTGTGTTGCGGGCAAAAGAGCTATTCGGTAGCTTCGAGACGTTAGCCGTCCTGTTTCGCGGAACATGCTCGCGGATAGCCCCTAAATACGTTTCGCTTCTTGGACTAGTTAGTGGAAATTTGTTGTTGCATTGCTCGTAAGCCAATGGGTGTGATTGGTTACCGTGAATGGTACCTACGTCTACTTAGCCTCGTCAATTCGTAAGGTCTCCGCGTAAGGTCAATTGAACTGTCAATGGCCGCAACATACAGAGTGTAACTTAATCCCACATTAAAACGACTGCTCAGCGTGTTGATGAATTAAATGCTGGAGTGAAATATGTGGACCCAGTATCTAAATGAGTAAACATTGTAAGGCGTTTAAAGTTTTTCAACTTCCTTTGCACATTTTTGCTAGAGAACGCGTTCAAATACTAGAAAGCATCTAATGCGTCCCATGTCACCGGATTGTTTCACCAATCAGTTGCCGTTAGAAAATGAGAAGTATGTGTTAAATCTAGCAGCCACCTCTTTTAGTCGTCAGTAATATGAAAATTTATCCCTTGGTTTTAGCTTTTCAGTTCCACCAAAACGACGTGACAGATTAGGGATTGAAGCTCTGTTGGAGCATCTGTACGCACAACTGTCCAGTTTGATACTGATCATGTTGGATGCAAGCGGCTGGTTTAGAGATAAAATGGTAGCTTTCGCTATTCAATTCCGCGCTAGCAAAACGGAAACATGCAGAATGCTCATGCAGAATCATTCGGAATAATTGATGCAACTGCTGCGAAATGAAAATCTCGTAATATTGTGTCCCGACAATGGAGCAGTACTTGTGAGTGGAACAGAAACACATCCTTCAAAACGTTCAAAAAAGGCTTGCTGATTCTGATCGTTCTGTTCCTGATTTCACAAACTAAGACAAAACGGAGCGGATGATTCATAAGCAATGCTAAGTGAAGGTAAAAATGCGGTTGTTTTACAAGTCCCGTAGGATGGTTGATGTGAAAGTAAACAAAAGTGTACATTGTCAATTTAAGCGTATAGGGATTCAGGTTCCCCTTATTCATATAAACCTTGTAGGATATGTACTGAATTGTTACCGTTGAGTAACATGGGAAGTAATATGGGGAAGGGGTCTTAAGAACAGAGGAAACGACAACGCTTACATGTGCAGTGCTTTCTTGGACTGGGGTAATGGTTGAATGCGGTTGTAATATAGCCAAAACTACATTCCACAACGGCAATGTGTAAATAGTGAAGCACAAAAGCTGAGAATGAACACCGTTTGTTCGCGTTTGGTTGGCGTAAACATCGCTGATTATATGGCGTAACGTACTTGGATAAGCGAACCATCCAGACGTCTTTTGCATACCGTTAGCGTGGGGGAAGAAACAACGCATGTGGGAAGAGCGTTCCAGTGTTGGCACACAGGATGACGAAAGATTATCCGGCGGCATTCCAAGCGACTGTATTGTGTGGCCAGCTTTAGCTGGTGTCTGCTGAGTGTTGAACTGCAACTCTTGTTTGGGAAGTGACGATAGAGATGGTTTGGATTCCTCAGGATCGTATAAGTCATTACCAATTCGCTATGCGGGCCGTGCATTGAAGCAGCTATTGATGGTCGGATGGATGGGTGCTAAAACCATGACCCAGTTACGCCCTCGGGGAGCACAACATTCCTACAGGTATAGATTACCGAAAAACAACAAGGAGCTTGTCCCAATACGTCCCATCGTCGCAATGGTAGACGCACCATGCCAAAGTTTAGCGGGCTGGCTAGCAAAAGTTATGGAACCCAATCGGAGGGAACGGACGAGCTTGTTAGGCGGAGCGTGGGATACTAGTCGGTAAGCAGTGACACGTATGACGTGTCAAATACGACTGTATAGAAGTCGGAGGCGACTGAATCCAACGTATATTGTACAGGCTACAAGAATAGGAAGCGAATCAGACAGAGCGAGAAACGTGCAGCGAGGTACTCACCAAAACGGTTTGTGACAACGGACGTGCAGTCAGTAAAACAAATGGACGTTTCGAAGGTGAAAACAACCGTAAAATCCAAGGTTACATATACTGAAAGTGCTTGTTTTCCTGTACACTACAAGGGTCTCCACTAGACTGCTGAAAACCTTTGAGAGAGCTGTTAGTGGGGGAAATGGAAGGAGAGGGTGGATGCGAATGTTTGCAGGGGCTTGAGAAGGAGTTCCAAAGTGGTGTGTAGCAGATTTTGCTGAGTAAAGGCTTTTGTTAGTTTTATTTATGACGATCGTGTGGACCAGAGTGCAGCATCGGTGGGTCGTCGGGGCGGGCTGGTCGGACTGCAAAAATCTGGCTAGTCCAGAAAAATGGCCGACAGGACCTTCCCTTTGCTGCAGACCCGACGGTGCGCTTGGGAGGTGTCACTCCCCCACCGCACTTTAGTCCACGGTCCTCGTCCTAAGAAGAAATCCAGGCGTCCTCGTCCCACGGAGAAATGCGGGCATCCTCGCACCACGAAGAAATCCGGCGTCCTCGTCGTCAATGCCTAGGCGGCGTTTGGGGACCAATTCGTTCGTGGGTGTCTGCGATCGAGGGCGACGGTCTGTTTCTTGGGTGAGGAAGGGGCTGTGGGACGGCTAGCGCGTCACTCCAGGGCTGCGTTGAGCCAATTGTCGAGTCACTCGAGGGTTGCCTGGGTAGTTCCGGCGGTTGAGTTTCTGGAAGGTAGAACGCAGAGGGGGTTGGCAAGGGTCGGGGAAGTTGCTTGACGCCGGAGAGGTAACATGATATGCATGATACAAGCAACTACGCTTTTTAGGTTTTCAAAATATCTTGGGTTCGTTGTCGACTTTTCAAAACATTTATGAGTGAGACGCAGGATAACCATTTAAGACGAAAAAGGCGTGTTAATGGAAATAGTAAACGTTTACGAAATCTGAAAAACGGACCGGACGTTTAACCTGTCTACCGCGTCGGTCGGTTGCCTGCGGTTGAAGCGGGATAGGTTGCGGGTCAAGGGGTACGGAGGGTTCCGGGCCATCCAATGCTCGGGAAGTCACCACAGGTGCGGGTGCTTGTGCGAGAGCATCAGGGTGGGTTGCAAGTGGCTCGTCAAAGAAAGCCACTTTGAGGCGGTCGATGGGCATCGTTGTTCGGTGACCATTCTGGGCTAAAGTAAAGTGTTTCGGAGTGCGTTACAGTACTCTGAAGGACCCAGTGTAGGGAGGCTGGTGAGGGCACCGCACTGCGTCGGTCCGGAGGAAGTCGTGGGTGCAGGTTGAGAGTCCGCTCTGCATATGCACATCTCTAGTCTGTTCACGGGGCGGGGTCGAGCGTAGTGAACGCATGCGTTGAGCCAGCGAGGACGCAAAGTTAGGCGCAGGCATATTCGACGATGCGAGCTGTGAAAGGAATTCTCCTGGTAACTTGAGCGTCGTGCCGTAAACCAGCTCTGCTGGTGCACATTGCAAGTCAGCTTTGATGCTGCTGCGAATGCCTAAGAGTACGAGCGAAACTTTTTCGCTCCAGCTAGGGTCGGAGGAGGCGCAGAGCGAAGCTTTAGGCAGTCTATGTAAACTTTCAACCAACCCGTTGGCTGCTGGGTGATACGCTGTGGTATGAATGCAGCGACAGCCTAAAAAGTTGCAGAACGTATCGAATTGTGAAGATTCGAAAGTCGTTCCTCGGTCAGTTGTAATGGTGGATGGGCATCCGTAGTGCGAGACCCATCGATTCAAGAAGGCCCGGATAACAGTCTCAGCTGTGCAGTCAGTCACGGGAATGGCTTCTGGCCATCGGGTGAAGCGGTCGACACATGTAAGAATGTATACGAATCCGCGTGATGGAGGTAATGGACCTAGCAGGTCTAATTGTACATGTGAGAACCGAGAGTCTGGGGCATGGAATGAACCAAGCGGACAGCGGGTGTGACGATGTACTTTAGAGCGCTGACGTTGATGGCAGGCGCGAGCCCAGGTACGAACAGCTTTGTTTACGCGTGGCCAAACGAAACGTTCGGTGACCAGTTTCAAAGATGCACGGATACCGGGATGTGATAGTGAGTGCAAGTGCGCCAAAGACAGTGCGTCTGAAGGAGAAGGACACCGGTGGTCTAGGACAAACTGTGGAAGTGTCACAGAGGATGGTTCCTTCTGTGGGTTGGAGAGGAACAGGTTGCACATGCAGCGAAGTGGACTGCAGAGTGCGCTGTATGTCCTCGTCTTAAGCCTGAGCCGATGCCATTGCGGCAAGGTCGACGGTAGGCAAAGTCTGCAGAGTGAGGTTGACGCGTGAGTGAGCGTCGGTGACGAGATTGTCAACACCTGAGACATGACGTATGTCAGTGGTGAACGGCGTGACAAAGTCCCGGTGTCTTGTTTCCCGTTGTGGGTATTTGTCGCTAGCAGAGTTGAAGGCAAAGATAAGGGGCTTGTGGTCAGTGTCGACCGTGAAAGCGCGACCTTTGAGCGTGAGCCGGAAGTGACGTATTGCTAGGTAAATGGCGAAGAGTTCTCTGCCAAACGTGCTGTAGCGGGATTCTGCTGGCGGCAGGCGCTTGGAAAAGAACCCAAGGGGTTGCCATTGTCCACCAACGTGTTGTTGGAGGACGGCTCCTACCGAAACGTCTGAGGCATCAGTCGTAATAGAAAGGGGTGCGGTCGATTCGGAATGAGCGAGGAGGGCTAGGTCGGAGATAGCACCCTTGAGCTGGGCGCAGGCTGCCTGTGCTGTGTCAGGGAATGCGAACTTACGTTCATTTCCTCTGAGTAGGTCAGTCAGTGGCTGCATGAGATGAGCGCGGCACGGAACAAAGCGTCGGTAGCAGTTGACCAAACAACAAAATCGACGGAGGTGCTTGAAGGAAGTCGGAGCTGGGAAGTCCTTGGTTGCCTCTATCTTGTCAGGAAGGACTTCGATACCAGACGATGGAACGAGGTGGCCCAGGAATTCTACCGTTGATTTGCCGAGAGCGCACTTAGTCAGGTTGACTGTGACACCGTGTTGGGTCGAGCGCTGCAACAGAGTTTAAAGGTGCCCGAGGTGCTCTTGTTCCGATGGACTGGCTACTAAAATATCATCGAGGTAGGAATATGCGAAGTCTAGGCCAAGAGTGACCACTTGGATGAAGCGTTGGAAGGATCGTGGGGAGTTGCACAGTCCAAATGGCATTCTTAAAAATTCAGACAAACCGAAAGGAGTAATGACGGAATTTTTAGGAATGTCATTGTCGTCCACAGGTATCTGGTGATAGGCGCGAACCAGATCGATCTTGCTGAAGATCGTGTTACCTGTGAGACATGCGGTAAGGTCCGGCATATGTGGGATGGGTTACCTATCTGGGACGGTTAGGCGATTGAGCGCGCGGTAATCACTGCAAGGGCGCCAGTCACCAGATTTCTCGGGAAACATCTGCAGGGGCGAGGACCAAGGGCTGTCGGAATGGCGGATTATTCCAAGTTCAAGCATGTGCTCAAACTCCGCCCCAGCTACCTTTAGTTTCTCAGGCGATAGTTGGCGTGGACGGCATGACACAAGTGGGTCATTCGTCCGGTTGTGGTGCATAACTTGAGCTGCCACGGGCAAAGCTGCGTTCATTGGCTGAACGAGCTTGGGATACTGCGAAAGGAGATTAGCGTAGGCTGACGAGGTCTGGGGAAATGCATAGACCGGGGATATAGATGTCACATCGACGGTGCTGCCACGTACGCTGAGTTTTGTTGCACTGTCGACTATCATATGGCGTTTCGCATCGACCAAGTGGTCGAAACGTCTGAGAAAGTCAATGCCGAGGATGGCAATGGGAACTGCAGCGACAGTGAATACCCAACGGAAAGTGCGCCGAAGACCTAGGTCCAGGGTAAGTAACCGATGACCATAGGTGGCTATTGGCGTGCCATTGGCAGCACTGAGACTTGTCGACAGAGAAGTCGTAGGCTCACCTGGCATAGGGGGAATGACGCTGACTTCGGCCCCGGTATCAACTAAGAACTGGGTTTTGGAGTCATAATCCCTAATGTAGATGAGGCGACTTTGATCTTTGCCGACGTTCGTGGCCATTACAGGCCGCCGTGGCAGATCATCTATAGCGGGGTAGCTACACGGCTGTACGCACTTACGGGCTTTAGTTCCGAAACGCGAGTGGTAAAAGTAGTAACCTATGGCATCAGCTTTTGTGCGACGTGGCGATGATCCGGAGCATTTGCGGTGCTTACGGTTTAAGGTGAGTTCCTTGATCTGGCGCTGAAGCGACGCTATCTGCAATGATAATGCGTCTATTGCGGACGGCGCGCTAGTTGCGCCTGTCGTTATGGTTGCGCCAGCGCAAAGCTGCTTAGGTGCTTTGTTTTCAGTCTCTGGCTGGTGCCGTTCGATGACGCGATCTGCTAGGTCTGCGATTGCTGTGAGGGGCAAGTCACTTGCTACTGCAAGGATAGCCTGTGTGCTTTCAGGAAGGCGTCGCATCCTCAGCTCGCGGAGAATCCCTACGTTCATCTTGGACATGCCGATGAGCCGTTGCATTTCGCGCAACAAGGCTGAGGGCATCCTATCTTCTAGCTGCAGATCCCTAAATAGTTGCTGCAGACGGACCATGTCAGAAGGCGTGATTCGCTGAATAATGGCCTGTTTAATTGTCTCGTATTTCATTACTAGAGGGGGAAAGTATGTTGTCTCTCACATGCGAGGACATACTCTGAGGAAGGCAAGATATTAGCTGATTATACATGGCAAAATCAGAAGAAATCTTACGAATCAAAAAATAAGGATTCTAGGTGCAGAAACCCTAATAAAGGATTATGCTTGCAGAAGGGGGAGGGGCTAAGGCAACAGAGTTGACCATGACAGGCTGAAGGCGTTAACCGCGCATGGAGACGGCTTATCCTCTAAATAATCCATTGCAAAAAGCACATAAAAATGTGGTAGGTGAGAAAACAAAATGATCACAAGTAATGAATCACAAGATCACTGGAACGAGCTCACCAGAATGAAAATGCAAAATGGCGGGCGGCGTGTTTCTCACAGGCGGTCACCAATTGTTGGGCGGAGCCTGGGATACTAGTCGGTAAGCAGTGACACGTAAGACGTGTCAAATGCGACTGTATAGAAGTCGGAGGCGACTGAATCCAACGTATATTGTACAGGCTACAAGAATAGGAAGCGAATCAGACAGAGCGAGAAACGTGCAGCGAGGTACTCACCAAAACGGTTTGTGACAACGGACGTGCAGTCAGTAAAACAAATGGACGTTTCGAAGGTGAAAACAACCGTGAAATCCAAGGTTACATATATTGAAAGAGCTTGTTTTCCTGTAAACTACAAGCTACAGCCTAAGAGACACGTTTGAATATTTAACAAGATAAGTAATGTAAAATTAAAGGGAAAGCACATGGTTCCGTTCTATGTATTTTCATGATTCACATACGTCTTTTTGGAGGAAACATTACAAATAACAGCCAGACAGGCCGACGAGGTCTGGTTCCCAGCGCTCCAAATCAAATCATTACTGCGCCTATGCACAAAGTACGTTCAATTCCGATTCAGTGGAACCCGGTATCGACAAAACGACTGCGTGATTATGAGCAGTCCATTGGGCTCAATTTTCTGCTATATTCCTTGGGCACCTGGAAAACATTGGGTTTGCTTCTTACCTACAAACTGCACACTTTTATTGCGATAGGTGGACGACACGTGCATCGTCGCTGAAAAACAACCGCAGGCGGCGCACTTATTGGAACAGAATCATTGGTGCCATCCAGCCATCAGTTGCAAAATGGAAACCAGTCCGATGAATCTTTTTATTGATAAGATACTTTTACTCACTGATCATGCTAGATGGTGCACTTGTCCGACCTGTGTACAGTAAGCCAACGTGGACGGTACGATAGCTGGACCATGATAATGTTTGCCCAATGTACTGCAAAGAAGCTTTAGTATATACACTATTGCTAGTAGTCGTCCAGGTTGATCTTTGTACGCAATCGCAAGTGTACTGAAACGTTTCAACTGGCCAGTAGAGAATATATTTATTTCACGCAAATTAAAGCACCACGCAAAATATGATCCAGGGATAAATCACTATCCGATGTCCCGGTGAGAAAGTTATTCATTACACTGCTGTTAAAAAGGGATCAAGTTGACAGAAGATGCCGACTTCGCCTTGGTCAATCAAGTAAGAAAGGTTATTATGCGGCTTACCGACTGGCATTGCATCAAGCCAGAAAGTGGCTCCGTAAATCCAACCTGGACAGTCCGAACTCTTCGGTGACCGTTCCACGCATGTACCTCTTTAATTGGACTTGCGGTAGCAAGTACAAAGGCCGAACTGAAGGAAGGCTGTCCGCTAGGACTGCAGAGCATATTCCGCGAAACATGTTCGCTACTGGTCCGTAGGTGCCCACTACCTCTCTCGCCGGCCACACACGTGACTGCCCTTAATGTCAACACCCATGTTGCAATTTCAGGGCAGTTAGCATACAAGCTACTCATCGCTGACTTTAGTTTGCCGACGCGTCAGCAATTCGGCAGCTAAAACCAAAGCTGTGCAAGAAAATGAATTTCGTGACCACGCTAGCCCTTCCTTGGTGAGGCCAGTAAGTTCGTTTTCCACGGAAAGGATTACGTGAGCCAAAGGGCCTTTGATCGCATTGAGTATTTTGCCGTTAACATCGCACTTTGTTGGTCTGGTATGTAGCCTGTGTATGCCGCTAATTGCATATAAACAGCTGAAGAGAATACGCGAAATGGTTGAATTCAGTAAATTCTGTGTAACTGTGGTTTTCTCTTGCTTTTTGTTACCGTTTATTAATAGTAAGCTACTGTTTTTTGCATTAATAAAGTGTGAGTTCACTGGTTATAATATTACCGCTGATCCTAGAAATTGCAGCTATCTACTAGCTTGCCCGCTCAGCAGTCTAATCCTGTAAATTAAGGGTATTTTAATGAGGACTGTATGGTAGCAACCTTACGACACATTTAAGCATGCCGTCATTATATCTAGCACACCGTGCTAACGGACCCGTATTCATCGGCTATTTTAAGGTATGCAGTGGGGTGACAAGCAACCCCAATGTTACCCAGCGAGATGCCCTAAGTCCTCGGTACATGTTCAATGGACGAGTCACTATTGCGCGACTGCTGAGTACAGCGTTTAGCAGAAACAGCCCAAGGTGTCCTTACCGCGCTTCAACTTTAACCGCTAGGTAACGCCCCTCAAATAGCTGACGCAATAGTAGATCCTTATCGGCGCTAGCACAATTCCCTTGCACTTAAAATAGCGCACTGGTTCCTTGTCGTTTCCACACCATCCAATCTGTCCATACTTTACAGTTATGTAAAACTATTCTAGCGGAACCAGCTGCTTTGCGCTGTGTTTTACAACAGATATAAAATACAACAGCAGCTCACATAGCAAATTGCTTAACCAGGCAGGAATAAGCAATGTTGGTAGCACCTCATGCTTGCTGTACAAGCCAAGTGCTGTATGGCCCCCTGCGCCTTCAGTGAAACTAAACAAGGAAACTCTGTCCCGGACGTAAAGGCGACTAGCATCAGTGGTTCTCTCTACGGCAGTCGCCTCCTTTAGGTTCAGGACTGCAAATCTAGGTCCTTTTTTCCTGGTCTATACTGGGGTGGAAGTATGCGTGGTTCCTCCTGCACCTATGGTGCTGACCCAGCCGGCTTCTCCCAGTCCACTTTCTGCCAACGGCACACTAATTCCCACTTACGGCCAACGTTCTTTAACGCTTAACTTGGGTCTGCGTATTACATGTTGCTGGGTCTTCATTAGTGCCACCGTCGGCATGGACTACCTAAGACTTTTCGACCCCTTAGTCAATACGAAACAACAGAGAATAGTCGACTCCGCAACGACGCTCAGGGTGGCTGTCACCAACTCTGGCTTTGCAGCTATTACTCCAGTCTACGTTTGCCCGCAGGTTACTCCGACTATGTCGAACAAGTCTCTCAGTATCACAAGCTCGTTCAGCTGAAGAAGGAGTCCATCCCCGTGGCATTTCAGGTCACGCACCAAATCCATACCAACCGCCCACCCGTCTCATCACGCCCCTGACGACTTTCGCCGGTGAAAGTAAAGCCAGCTAGGGCTGAGTTTGAGCACAGGCTTGAACTTGGAATGATCCGTCCTTCCGATAGCGTTTAGTCCTCACTAACTCAGATGGTCGCAAGGACGTCTAAAGACTGGCTCTTATGCGTTGACCACCTGGTCCTAAACAAACTTATGGCCCCCGAAAGATATACCGTCACACGTATGCAGGACCTCACTGCATGGCGCACGGATAAGATGATCTTCGGTAAAATGGAACTTGTTTGGGCCTATCATCAAATACACGTTGAGGAAAAAGACAAAGCTAAAACCGCCGTCCTTACCCACTTCGGCTTGTTCTAATTTTTACCTATGACTTTTGCACTGTATAACGCCGCACCGAATTTTCAACGCTTCACCCACAGTGTCACCCGTGGCCGAGACTTCGTCTACCCCTACTTCGATGACCTTCCAGTGGCCAGTCCATGCGAGGAAGACCATCTAGATCATCTTCAGTCCCTCTTCCAGCGGTTGACCTAACACGGCGTAACCGTCAATCGGACTGAGAGCGAACTAGGCTAGTCAGCAGTAGAATTCATAGGTAACCTCGTCTCACCAGCTGGCATCGAGGTCCTTGCGGACCAACTGCAACCCAGTAAAGACTTCCCAACTCCGAAGTCATTTAAACACCGACATGGATTTTGTGGTCTAGTCAACTACTCCCGACGCTTCATCCCCCGCTGCGCTCAACTCTTGCAATCTCTGACTGACCTCCTTAGAGGAAACAAACCTACGTTGGCTGCCCCGACACAGCACACACGGCTTTCACTGCGCTCAAGGAAACTGTGTTCAACATGGCTTTGCTTGCTCACTCCGAACTGTGCTCACCTTCGCAGGGAACTAACACCTCAGACGTTGCGGTAGGAGCTGCTTTCAAACCACACGTTGGTGTACGGAGCAACCGTTAAGTTTCTTTTCCCACCGCTTGCAACCAGCGGAAGCTTGCCACAGCAGGTTCGATAAGGAACTGCTTGCCACCGCTTAGCCATCAGTCATTACCAACACACATTAGAAGATCGGGCTTTCCTGCTTTACACTGACAACAAGCTTCTCCTATTTGCCTTTAACTCATTCTCTGAAATATTGACCTCAGTAAAATAAACACGTAGACTTTATCACGCGTTTCACCGCTGCTCTATGTCATGTTTTAGGTGTCGTCAACGCCGTCGCCGACGCTCTCTCGCGTCAATCTCAATCTTCACTCCTTGCATACTGTCGATCTCGCCGCCATGGTATCGGCTCAAGCCCAAGACGTAGACTTACAACGCACCCTGCAGTCCTCTTTACTGCACGTGCAACCTGTTTTTCTTCAAACTACGGACGGAACTATCCTTTGCGACAAAATCACAGGTTGTCCAAGACCTATCGTGCCCACCTCTTTCAGATGCGCAATCTCCAACATTCACCCACGGTCTTATACCGATATACGGTTATGTTTAACGCTGGTCACCGAGCGTTTACTTTGGTCAATCGTTAACAAAGACGTGCATAACTGGGCTCCAGGATGTCCTTACTGCGAGCGCTCCAAGGTACAACGACACAAGCGTACCCCTCTCGGCGCATTTCCTTTGCCGGATTAGCGGTTCTCTTATGTGCACCTAAGCATTTCGCGGAGCCGTAGAAATACTGACACGTGTCGACCACTTCACTATATAGCCAGAAGCCATCCCTGTATCAGACCGCAAGGCAGAAATAATCACTCGTGCATTTTTTTCGGGTTTCGCACTACGGCTGCTTATCAAACCTCCCTACCGACAATGGAAAGCCTTTCGAATATCCTCAATTCTGTATGTTCTGAAACATCTTAGACAGCGGCCGCATCTACTTGACTGCATACCGCCCAGCGGCAAGTGCCCAAGTCATACGCTTCCATCGACAGCTTAAATCAGCCCTTGCCGCTTCTTGCCCTGCCAGAATCGAAAACGTTCCGTTAGAAATTCTAGGTATTGGCAGCAGCAGCAAAGCTGTGTTACAGTCCGCACCAGCAGACTTGGTATACCGCAAAATGCTTAAGCTGCCAGGAGAGTTCCTTTTGCTTCTTAGCCATCGTGTAATTCACCGTCAAACTTAGCAGCCTCCCTTTCACATGCAACCATTCGCTACGTTCTACGCTTCCTCGTACGCAGACCAGAGATGTGAAAATGTACAATGGGCTCACTACCTGTGCTCACCTCTGTTCGTGCAGACGCAGTACACTCCTCTTCCTTTCTCCTTACACCGGCTTCTTCAGGATTTTCCAAGGAAATCCCAAGCATTTTAACGTCGAGGATAATGGTCCCCGAATAACGTGGGCCAGCGATCGCCTTAAGGTGGTATCTTTCAAAACTCCGACCCCAACTTTACCCGGTACAGACGCAGAGCTTGACTCACCCGCAGCAGAACCTTCCCCACCGGGCACCCTAGACCCCAACGTTACCCTTGATCCTCCGTCTACCCAGCCCCAACCCCAGGCAATTGACCGACGCGGTAGACAGGTCAAATATCCCATGCGCCTTTCGGCTTTTGTTAACGTCTGCTATATTCCTTGCCCTGCGTAGTTCTCATCTTTCATGCTACCGTGTGTTTCATTCATAAACGTTTTGTAAAACGACAACAAACAAACCAGAATTCTTTATTTACAAACTACAAAAAAGGGTGCATATTTTGTTTCGTAAGCATGCCTTATTATCACGCCGCCTAATTCGTTCACGTCCCACCCTCGCTGAGTTTTGCATTTCAGAGCTCAAAGCCCTGACAAACCGCGGAATCTCCTAGCACCTCTGCCCAAAGCCAACGGTCCCACAATCCTGGCTCCAAACGACCGTGCATCTTCACTACCTGTGTGACCACGACTGATGTAGTCCGTAAGTGAAGCGAAATTGTTCCCCAAAGGCGACTTCCGAGATTCTTCGTGGGACGAGGATCGTTACGCCATTGGACTTCCAGTGCGGTACGGGAGTGACACCAACCAAGCGCACCGTCTGATTTCAGCGGAGGAAATGTTCAGTCCGCCATTTTACTGGACTAGCCCGTTTTTGAAGTCCGGCAAGCCTGCCCCGACGACTGACTGATGCACTCCAGTCCGCGTCAAAATATTAAGCAGAACAAATACCGGAACCAGTGAACGTTACAAGCTCTTTTTCTACATGCATGTGCCTTCTACCAGTACTCAACACCCCGTTCTTTATATCTCCGCCATATGACGTTGATCGGAGGCTTTTCCACAATCAGACTTCTAGGGGAGACTTGTGTAGTGAATTTGAAAAATTTTCCCTTTGAACATTTGGTGACACTGGACATTTTCTTCTTTGTATCTTCTAATCGTTCATGTTTTTATTGACGACTACTTTAGTTCCCTTTTGTTTCCTGCGAGTATTGTGGTTCATCGCTTCGTGCTCCGCTACTTGACTTGCTGTTCTATGTAGGTCGTACACGTGGGCATCCTCGCGGCATACTCTTACCACGTGCGACTGGTTGTGGTTGCGCGGCTATGAAGCGCAGTTACGGCGTACTGCTAAGACATTATTTATTATTATTACGTATTATAAACCCTGGGCTCGGCAACGTTACACTTCTGTATACTCGGTATGGCCCGTTGGTATCCGTCGCTACTAGTAACTGAGTTTAGCTCTACACCCAGATATATCCATTCCTTGCTTCCAATTTACCTCACGTTGATTACCTTTTGTAGAGGCTACGTGTTGTCTAATAAAACTTTGTTCTTAATCCTCGGAATTCTTCCCCGGTTGCAGGCTACAAAAGTGGCGACCCGCCCAAATCACAAGAACCAGGAAACCAGCAACATTAGTCCGGTGATGTTCATGCCGGAAGCGACCGAAAAGTCTGAGGACGAAAGCCATGCTGATGGTGTTGACCCCACGAACAGACTTCCTACTTCACTGGATGCTTTGTCTCTTACTTAGCAAAATTATCGACACGCTCGAATTCCTCAGCTTACAGGCATGCTAACCCCCTCCAGAACGCTACAGCACCGGGATGACGTAATCCAGATAGGAGGAGCAGGTGCAGCTTTACACTCGTCATTTTTCAGTCGACCATTATGCAGGCTTGCTCGCCGGCCTGCTTTCAGGTGGTGCTTTTGGTATCGTTGCTGATAGCAAAATTCTGTGAAACATAGTCCCGACCGGAAAGTTTTCTGCCTTGCGCCGCGTACTAGACCGTTCTGCTTTACCTGCTCTCCCACGCAAAGAATTCCACCCGCGATACCAATGGCCCGGAGGGAACAATAGGACGTATGCGCTCGAACACCGAAAGATGGCCGACATCGCATGCGAGCAAGCGTGACAAATGAATACTGGAGCAACTCCTAGAAGGAATCCAAACACCTTCCATTAAGCGTGAATTCTTTCTTCACCCCCTAGCAGTTGGGCGCAGCCATGCTAATTGGCGAACCACTGGAGCAAGTCGACAGATCGAAGGTTACGTCGACTTCCCGGTGCTTTGCGTTCAGCGGAACCGGACTCCTCAGGTGTGCGCCAACGAAACGATGGACGGGGCATCCTGACTATCATCAAAGACATTCCGGCTCACGGCGACCAACGCAACCGGAATCTAGGTCTCCCCGCCGAAAATCATCGAACCGCGGACTAACTCGCTATGCCCAGGTGGGGGCCACCGGGTGCATTCACACTTTATACCCGCCATTGTTTATGCATTGACCACAGAATCAGCACTAGCAATAGAATTACAGATTGCAGAGGTTCCGTTAACAAGTCTCCTCGACGCAAGTGCATGTAAGAGCCTAATCCGATCTAACCTGACTAACCAGCTAGCAGAACGCTTATGCGCACCGTGCCGCTGCCGCCAAACTGCCACCAATGAAGAATTGTTATCCGTTCGAGGATCCCTGGCCGCACGAGCTGAGTTTGCGGAACAGAGCTTCACCCAAGAGTTTATTGTTGAGGACAAAATTCCGTTTTCTGTTATCGTTGGGATGAATCCATTGCGCCGGTTGTAGTCGATTGGATCTAGACAAGTGCCAACTACGCAATGGTACCTGTACAGTATTGTTACGACCTTGTAAAAGTGGTGGTTTGGAGGCTTTTACAACCTATGAGGGCACCTTAGACAGTGAGTAATACCTGAACGCCTTTATTTGCTCACTCGACTGAGTCACGGAGGAAAAGACACTGAAGCGGCTTATAGACGTGTTGCGCAACCAAGAAGACGAATTCGCGTAGCCAAGTACGGACCTGGGTCAAACCGCTCTCGTGAAACACCTTGAAGACACCGGAGATGCAATCCCGAATAAAATTCTTGCAAATCGCATACCCTTACATTGGCAGACTGAATTGCAAAAGCCCATAGATGAGATGCTAGGAAAGAAGGTAATACGGCCCTCTGCTTCACCCTGGGCAGCCCCGGTCGTTCTAGTGAAGAAGAAGAAGAAGGATGGTGCTTACCGTCTATGCGTCGATTATAGCCGATTAAGTGAGGTTACTTGGGAAGACGCCTTTCCCCTACCCAGGATCGCTGGTCTACTTGACGCGGTGGGAGGAGCAGTCTATTTCAGTACGTTAGCCCTGGCTTCCAGCTACTGGCAAGTAAAAGTGGAGGAAAGCGACAGAGCAAAAAGAGCGCTTGTAGCACCATTATGCTTTTGTGCGTTCAGACCAGGCATTTTGGCATCGCTAACGCCTGAGCGACTTTTCAACGCCTGTGTTACACAAATCGACACCCCACAGGTGTCTCTTTTACTTAGGCGGTGTCCTTGTACACGGAAAACAAAAGCTGAGCACCTAAATGTCTTGGCGGAGATGCTAACGCGCCAAGTATCTGTGGGCCTCTAACTCCATGCAAAATGTGCCGTTTGCTGCAGAGAGGCAAGGTATCTTGGGCAGCTCATTTCAGGGATGGGGATTAGACCTGACCTTTGTGCGACGGAGATAGTGAGATTGTAGAAAACCCCTGCCAACGTTGATGAACTACGCAGATTTTTAAGGTTAGCCTCATACTATCGGCGATTAGTGAAAGTGTTCTCGGAGATCGCTGCGCCTTTGAATACTTTGTTACAGCAAGGTCAAACCTTCGAATGCACCATTGCGTGTCGAAATTCCTTCAACCGGTTATGAGAGCCCTCCGTGCTGCTCCTGTGTTGGTTTTCCCCGATCTGTCACCAAATACCGGGGTTTATTCTAGGTACCAACGCGAGTGGCAAGGCAATTAAAGCCGTTTTGTCACAGAAAAGGCAGGACGAAATAGAACGAGGGGTGGCTTACAACAGTAACAGTCGCAGTGCAAGAGAAGGGAACTATTGCACAACCAGGAGGGAAATGCTAACCCTGGTATTTATAAAACCAAACCAACACCACCTATTAGGAAGGAAGTTTCTGGTAGGAACAGATCATCAGTCACCTCACTGGTTACGGAATTTCAGTGACCCCGAAGGACAGATCGCTAGGTTGCAGGAACCAATTTAGGAGAATGTTGTTTAACGCCGACACCGACCTGGTGCACAGCACGCCAACGCGGTCGCTCTCCCCAGACTTCCTACTTGTGCTCATGGAGACCGCCCATCTTGTACTACACAACACGTCGATCTAGTTAACCTCCAAAGTTCGGGGTACGGTTGTTGGCAGGAGGTACAGATGTCAACCTCAGACGTGCCACCGACCTAGGACAAACGATGATTGGGGAGGGACAAACCTACCGCGAAGGAAACAGAAAGGAAAAGTTACGAATCTAGATGCTTATGGGCGATGTGGTACAAGCTGTCCATCGAGGTAGGCGTGAGTTTCCTTTTTGCCCCAACTATGTCAGGAGAATCGTTGTTCCGCGATCATTTGATTCCAACGTGTTATCAGAACTGCACGAATAGCTGTGTCACGCTGGAATCAACAAACTTGAAGCGGCCGCACGTCAACGGTTTTGTTGGCCACATCAACGTAGAGGCGTCACTAATTGTTGCCATTTGCTTGAGACAAGCGCCATGTTCAAGAACCCAAGCATTACGCGGAGAGCACCATTACAGCCTATGTATGCAGGCTACCCAAAAGTGACAGTGGGAGTAGTTTGGTTGGTCCCCTACCATAAACCTCATGTGGGACACCGTACATCTTGGTCAGGGACGACTATTTCACTAAGTAATGCGAAGCATTTCCGCTCATACAAGCCGATGGAGTCACCGTGACAACGGCGATGTTGAAGCGCTGGGTGAGTCACTAGGGAGCACCGGAGCAGCTACACTCTGATAGGGGTTCATGTTTCGAGAGTTTGTGGTTGCAAGAACTTTATCGTGAGTTCGGTAAAGACAAGTTGCGAACGACGGCTTACCACTCGCAAGGCAACAGCCAACTTGAGCGTACAAATCGGTCCCTGAAGTCGCCACTGAAGACATTTGTGGACCAAATTGTAAGTGAGTGGAACGCTACGTTACCCAAATGCTTGCTGGCATATCGGACCACAATGCACGCTTCTACTATTCAAACACCATTAATATTTGGGCCAGAAGAGAAGTCCGATTACAGTCTGCCATCCGACATCCAGTCCGCAACATCCCCATTCATCGTTGACCGAGTATGTAAACGAACTCCTTGGTTCGCTTCAGCAAACCCACACAGCGTCACGTGTTCATCTTGGGAACATCCATCGACGACAGAAAAACCATTACGACAAGAAAGTTTTCGGCGCTCCTTTGAAGGCTGGCGACCAAGTTTACTTGCACCAGTACAAACCGCAGGGGTTCAGGTTAAGCTACACCAGGAGTGGGCCGGGTCGTACATAATACAGCGGGTGATCTCGAATGTGACATGCGCTATGAAAGATCTCAACGACCCTGCTAATCAACACATGACAACATATTGCAATCGACTTAAGCCATTCCGGACAAAAACTGACCGATCTGTCGGGGGCCGAGCAAAACGCCTGGGGAAATAGCAGTTGAACTGGAGATGCGAGCTCAAGGCGGCTACCGTATGACAACGGAGGTGCTGCATGATTAGGGGAGGTGTGGTGTAGCGAAGGATCGAAACTGTTTTGGCGCGCTTTCAAAGTGGAATAGTTGCAGTAAAGGTACTCTCCCGTTTGTCTATCAGAGCGCCTTTCCAGCTCCATTGCCGGAGGAGAACAAGCACACGACGACGTTTCTTAACTGTAACTTCCTTTATTCCATGTTACCGCATTTTGTTTACCTTTTGCAGAGGCTACGCGTCACGTAATAGAACTTCGTTCTCAACCCTTGGCGTTATTCCGTGCTTGGAGGTTACAGTAACTTGCTTGGAGGCTGAGATCGGATGCTGTATACCTATGACCACGTCGCCTGCATATTTTAGCGTCTTCGCTCCATCCGGGGAAGATAATTAAGTTACATAAGTAGAAAAATGATATAGTGACAATATGGACCCTTAAAGAACCCGGCGGATGTTATGAGCAGCGAATTGCTTTTACTCCCAAGTCGAGTAAATTAGGCACCTCCAGAGCAATAGTCCTTCAGCAGGCGGACGGTAGGAAGTTGGTTTACGGTACCACATAGGACTCTCAAGTGAAGCTCACTGTTTACACTGTCAAAAATATTGCTATAGATGAGAAAACATACTCGCACAGAGTTGCTCTTATAGTCAAGTGGCGCCGACACTGAATGTACAAGACAGGTCAGCGCATGTTCAGTAGATCTCAGCCTACGATAAAAAAACTGCGTCGGATCGACTGGAAGCGTTTGGGTCGTCATCCTTTTAAGAATAATCCTTTATGAAACCTACAGTTTTACTGAGGTGCAAGCAATTGGCTGGTACTTTTCTGAGACTTTTGTCGTACCGCTAAAATTATTTTCGTTCTCCAACAGTCGGTAATTGTACACTCCGGTATGCAAGAGTGTAAAGGTCATCGGGAAGCCGGACAAGGGGAGCTGATCCGTCCGGGCCACTTGCTTTGTTGGAATTCGGTTTCAGCAGGTGATTGAATACTTCATTCCCGTCGATGGCAAATGAAAAGATCGTGGGACTGTCCACTCGGGGGAGGAAGGGTTAGCAGTGTAGGCAGTAATGAACCAACAAAATTTTCGTTTAAATCTTCCAGGTCCACCTCTGGAATTGACACACGTTGAGAGACACCGCTAAGTTGTTTTATCATCCGCCAGACCACTCGGCAGCAATAGTTTCCGAGAATGGTCGGGACATATAGATTATTGGTAAGGCGAAAGTCTAACTAGATAGAAGTAGCAAGCAACTCCACTGCAATGTGGTGTTTCTGTAGGAACGCTTTCACTTTGCATCTAAGCAGGTGTTTAAGATACGGAGATGAAAACCGCTCAGAAGGGCTATAAAACGTTTACAATGGACAGCAGGTAGCAAAGCAGAAGTTGAGATACCTCATTAATTAATGACAGTAGGTAGATAAATCACTGTCGAGGAATATATTAGAGCTTGTGGATGCAATCATTTCTCGCAGTCGATATATGTGCCGAAGGGAAAATTCTCTTGTTTAATGCTTACGGTCTTTCCGGTGAGTGAGCTCCATGTGATTTATTTTGCTGTAGACGACAGGAAATAATGACTTTTGAAGGATCAAAGCTACCACTCGGCACCTGATTGCCCACAGAAACAACGCGGTGTTTATAAACCTCAGATTTAGGGTTGCTTCAAGTCAAAGCGGAGTGTCTACAACATTTTGTAACCTAAGGGCAGTGACAGAAGTAGTTTCTAATCTGATGAAAACGCCAGGAAAAGTGCAGAGAAAAATCAACGTGGTCTGGCACTTTAGGAGCAAATTGATTGTAAAATTCTTCTGCTTCAGCGTTGAGGCAGGTGGAGGAAATGTAGATAGCTTTCAGTAGCATTGATTGGTAGCCGCATTATCACTGGGTAATCGGAATGTAGAGAGCAGAAAGAAAAAGCCTTTTTCAGCTGCATCGCCTCCCGTTCGTCACAAGGAGCCAGGTGGAAATTACAAGTCGGTACCAATGGAACTGTTGCCTTGACACAAGAAGCAACAAGGTCCGAGTTTACTCAACAGGTAAGAATCCAACCGATAAGCATCTTAGCTTACAAATAAAAATTAACCAGTTAATACGTGACGAAGAGAACATAAGCGTACATTTTGATGACGTGCACCACCACGGATTAATATAAGTACTAACTCCTCCGCCACAGTTGCGGTATGTACATTTCCGGTGGGCACGGTGTCAAACGAATCCTTCGATCGCTACAATTGCGTTCTCCACATCCTCATAGAGCCCGGTCTCTTAAACCATAAGTATCCCAAGCTTCATGTACTGACAATTATTCACGAGTGCTCGAATATTTGGGATAAAAGTGATGAGTTTACTGACGTTCCCCAAGGATTTCTAACTTACAGTGATCCTCCAACCAGCCCGATGCTTTTTATTTGTTCTACTTTTTAGTGATCCGCTCAAGTTTATTTTTTATAACTCGACCAATAAGAAATGGGGCGTTCGGGGTAGTAGCAGAAAGACCGAGCATTTGGTTGTACAAAAGCAAATATGCTTGTCAGGCGGGAGCTCTGCAGTACAAATGTGACGTGGATGCCCAGTATATACTCTACTTGATCTAACTTTGCCGTTGTTATACAGACTTGCATGATTAAGTCTTTGTCCTACTAAAACTGATGGAGCTTCCACATTTACGCACACGAGTACATAAGCTAATTTAGGGTTAAAAAAGTTGAATTTGCTTTTTATTAAGTTTATGTAAATCATATTTAAACCTGTCTATGTGTACTGAAACGTCACAGTTGTATATACCTTTATTGTAAAAGGTCTCCTTGAGTCATTGCCTTGCTGTACTACCGAACTCGCTGCACCTCAAGTTCAAGTGAACTCGTCATTGTGCAGGCAAACGGTTCCAGTAGAGAGACAAGGGGATTTTAAAATATCTTCAGTGTTTGTTAAATTGACCTTAAGAATTGCACAATTTGGTGAAGAGAAATAAGAGCCGTTCTGAAAGCGTGCGTACAACTAATTCCGGGGCTGAAACAGGAAAGCAAGTCAATTTTGTAGGCCCAACCTTATTGGGTTGGTGGCTTGGATTAACCTTAGTCCAGCGAACCACGCCGTCCAGAACAACGCAGCAGAAACGAGGCTTCACTGCCGTACCAAGCACGATGATTAAGCATCAAAAAATGATAAATAGAAACGATGTGCAACCAAACGTACTGTCTTAATGCGCAAAAACAAAATTCGGAGTCCATACGCTTAAACTTTGTCAACAACCTGCGGTCACAAATCAGTGGCTTTCGTGCAAAGATAAGGTGGCATCGACAAGACAGTTTCCTTGCGGCTATCCCTGCCCCTAGCCGTAATCAGGTACTACTACGCAGATCACTCAGCAGCAAACACACTTTAAACACACAGTCCGACTAGGAGACGACATCAGACACGCTACTAGCAGCCAAAGCCACGTAGGATTTATAGCCTGCGAATGAGGCCCCTGTACCGGGAGCCCAGAGAGCGATTCGAGAAGGCGGATCGAGTTGCAGTGAAACTTTTATTGGTCAGTAAAAGCTGCCCTGTTATCTAGCTACAAAAGAACGACACCGTGGACGCTCTAGCTAGGGGAATGGAGCAAGCACAGCACACAGGTCAGCCGCGAGTTGCAACAGAACCGAGCGCCAAGCAAAAATGGCGATGAGCAAGTCAGGCATTCGAACTCAGCAATCATTTCAACAAACCCACACCGGTTGCTTAGGTGTAAGATGAAATAATTTCAGTTAGAATTTTACCTAGGCAAACCGGGGAAGCTCCAGACTGCTACAAACCAAGCAAAGGGTGGGCCAAGTGGACATCAGCCCAGAAAGTGAGAGGGACAAACAGCGCCCAGTTTGACCACCAGTGAGTTCATTGAATTCTGCCAAGTAAAATGCTGTTCACCTCGAGCCTTGCGCCATATTACACCCGGCAAACAAAGCAAGGCCCTCCTAGATAAGTAGTGACCAGGAACCACGTAGTATGTGCCAAAGCCTACACAACTTACTCATTTCTATCTGTCGTTCCAAGCAGACAGCCTGGTTAGCACTGCTTAGTACTCGCCTACGCAGATTTTTGCGGACCCCTTGTGCCAGCCGACTCTAGTAATGCCAAGCAGACAGCAAGGATGAAAGACTTAAAGGCGCCTCAGATCTTCAGACCAAAGGTGCTAGGTCACCCTTCCACGGGGCAGATTGCACCTCACAGGATCCTCTGACCGAACTGCGGCAGATACTAAGTAGGACAGGCTGGAATATAGCATGGTAAATGGCTATGGGTATTCACAACTATTTCAAATCACTTGGGCTCAACACGTTGTACCCTGATCCCCAATGGGAGACATTTGGCAGACGACAGCCCTCCACTGAGGAGCGGCTCTATTTTCTGCGTGAATACTTGCGCAAGCGGTTTTTGCCGCCGCGTCTTCAGTACCATCCTCTGATCAACCATTATTTAGTTTGGAAAGTAACGAAATAACGTGGACGAGGAAGGTCGGATCTGTTGCTAACTGATGCAACCGGTGCTTCACCAACAGAAGGCAATTCCTTTATCCAGAAACGATTGCAACTTGATAGAAGAATGGGATAGAATGATAGACGTCAAAAAACACGAGAACGTCCAACAACAAACGGAAGCTTGCGGATGAGCTGAATTCGATATCACAAAAGAACCAAACCAGGGAAGACTACGTGTGCATTTAAACCTACATAACAGAAGCATTACAGATGCGGAGAAAGCAGTCACTGTCTGAAGTACGTAACTCAACTTTAACGATTCCAATCCCATCAATTTTCTAGACTCACTGGAATCAACACCAAAAGTATACCTAATCGCAGGTGAAGCACAAAAACAGCACAGACACAAAACCATCCAGGCTCTGTCATGGAGCTGATACTAACATATTAAATAAATAAATAAATTTTTTATTCTCGACAAGGCGAAGCACGCCTTTACAGGCATGATCATTATGACAACAATGCGTGGTCTAGAATGTGCAAGAATACGTTATGTTGGCCGTACCAGTGTATGTTTATGTAGGGGGTATGTAACTATGTAACTGTGTGTGTGTGGGTGTGTCACTGTAAGGTTCCTGTTTGCAACTGTGCTGCTCTAACTTTGACTCTCATATCGTCGGCAATGCTCGAGTAGAAGATGGATGTCCGTGCGTTGGAAGGGATTATTCGGATACCCACGGGGCAGTGACTTTATTTTGTGGCGAGTCACGACCGCCACGTCACAGTGTTGTTAAGCAGACATTTGTGGCTTTTTATAGGGAGAACGTTTGCCAGTCGAAAACCCACCACGTCCTGGAACACTGCCGCCGAACTATTTGCTGGAACGGGTCAAACCCGAACCACCCAGCTGGCACCACGAGGAGGTTGTTCGGCTAGCCAGCCTGAACAGAAAACTCAAGCAAACCTCAAGAAAGACAAGAACAACAAAGAACGCCTTACTGTGCTAATGGACAAAGTTGGTTGCATGGCGAATGCACAACACCTACTCAACCGTATCAACACATACCAGCTGATGAACGAAAACCCGACAAACTGCTTAGAAGATAATATCAAACGCACTTTGCAAATAATGGAAAAAAGGGGGTAACCACAAAATTAAAACACAAGATGACGTGACCACAAAATTCGGTACTATCACGGTTCTACGGTTCACCTAAAGTACACAAAAGCGGAGTGTCTCTTTGCTACATCGTTATATTGCCTAGAGTATCAAATTGCAGACAGGTAAAAGAGCTCTTTTGACGGATAAACTTGAAACATGAATGTTCCCTTATAATTCCAAATAAGAATAGCAGAAGACGGAGATTGTGAGATGACATGGTCATCGATTGCCTACTCCTCGACCACTGTGCAAGCAATTAAAAATGAATACAATTACAAGGGGATCATTGAGTTCGCTTTCATAGGTGGCCACATCATGCAAGTCATTGTTAAAAGAATAAGCGCCTCAATGGAAGACACACAAGGCAGCAGAGGTACGCTTGTTGATGACCAGAAGACTAATACTTGTGTTCAGTGCGGACGACTGTGTCGAAGCAGTTCACGTCCTAATGCTCACACAACTTCAACTGTAGCTGTGATGACAACTATTTTGGGCACACTACTCGAAAGCCGGGTGCATGGATCAATGAACGCCTAAAGATGTTGTTCCGCAAATTCTACTGCTTATTAAACCTAAGGGACAAACTTGTGTGCGAGCGCTTTCAATGTGGATTTCTGAACAGGATTGTTTATGAAAACTGTAATCCTAGTGGGATTTTAAAGCCATTAGGAAAGTGTAAATTTCTTCCAAAAGCGGCTAATCCTGGAAGGCTGACTCTAAGCCACTAAGAAACCAGTTTACACAGAAATGATTAGCTCAAGGAAACTGATCAACGTTACTAATCCTTATGTAATTCTGTACCTCTTGTGTGCCGAATCAAATTCCTTAACGTTTGTCATACTGTTTTGGGAAAAGCGACGTGTTCTACATCAAGCAGTTTTCTGGGTACGGTTTCTAGTGCGCCACAAATTGGCGAGTTTCGGCCCGACTGTGCAAACTTGGTTCACAATATCATCGCTGTCACTCAATCATTTGTAAACTGTAGCCTCATCTCTCGGGCTTGACTTCAAAAGGCCAGACCGTCAGATTCAAAAGACTTCTGTTGACGATAACTTCTAGTCTATATAGCCAAGCCACTTCCTTGCCTCCAACATCAGCCGATAATGACGCATGATTTAATAACAAACTAGTAGATGTATTCCATAATATTTTCAACGCTTCAGTAAAACAACGAATATGCCACACTGCTTATCACTCTACAGTGCTCCGTGAGTTGGAACGAAGGATAGTAGTGGTCATTTTAAATCCTGATAAGGATTGCGGTGTGGTCATTCTTGACAGGTCAGCCTATGAACTCAAGGTGGAACTAATACTGTCATACTCCAAGCTATTCAAGCCAAATACAAACTTCCTTACAGTCCGGTTGGTCAAGAAAGACTTGTCTCCTGAATAAGAGATATTATCAATAGGTCGTCTCATCTCACACGGGGAACATAAAGCCCTAGAGCCAGAAGGCACACGCACTCCACAGATGTATGGGTTACCGAAGTTGAACAAATCAGGACTACCTCTGCGGCCACTACTCTCTGTGCTAACTTTGCCATACCATACAATTGCTAAATAGGTAAGTTGAACGCTCGGAACAGGGAGAAGGTCGCTAGTAAAACATACTCTTTGGAAAACGTCAGTCTAGCTCACAAGCGCATGTGTTCACTTGAGGTTCAGGCGTTTTCCCCCAATGTTAACTTGGAAGAAATTGTTGACTATATATGTGAGTTTATCTCGAAAAGCAACGTTCAATTGCCGTTGCCCACCGAAGTGTTGGAACACAAGCTCCAGCAGTGCACAAACGATGTCAAGTTTTAATTTCAGAGAAAAGCCTATCGAAAGCTTGATGGTGTGGTTATGGGCAACCCATTAAACCTTTTGCTGGCGGACGTATTCATGGTTATGAATAAAGGGAAGTTAGACATCATCAAATCCGCAACTTTATGTTATAGGGCTAGTTAATACTAGTCCGAGACGATGCGCGGAATTAAGCGCGGATATCAGAAGGCAATCGGAGTCGGACACAGCGGACTGTATTCGGTGGGCTACAAAACGAAGCGGACGGATGAAGCGAGGCGAGAGCGTACACGTGAGCGCGGGAACTTACAAGGCAGTTGTATGTCGAGCCGGTTGTAAGACTAAAACAAGAAGGAGTAATGTGCAATCGGCCAACAAGTAAATTGTACATGAAAGATAAGAGTTATCTTTTTGGGCGCTACGGAGCTCCCTTCCTAGAAGGCTGAACATAGAAAGCCTTCGAAATCGATAGTGAATGTTCAAACGAAGTTTGTAATGCGAAATCGTGACGAGTAGAAAGGAACGTGCGTTCGTGTAAATGGGGGATCTTCGGAAGTCGGAGTCCGCTGTGCCGTTTATGATTTGTTATTTATTGAATGCAGGGCAGGGTGCATTTCGGCGAGCCTTTGGAGCAGGCTTGTCGGACTACAAAAAATTGGCTATCCCAGAAAAAGGCCGACAGGACCTCAACCTCCGCTGCTGCCAAACGGTGCGCTTGGGAGTGGCCTCTCCCCCCGCCGCACCCCGCCCCGCGCAAAAACGACCCCCGTTCCACATAGAAACGACCATAGTCCCAGGGAGAAACGAGCCTCGTCCCGCGAAGAAGCGATCCTCGTCCCGCGAAGAAGCGATCCTCGTCCCGCGGAGAAACGACACTAGTCCCGCGGAGAAACGACCAGTGTTCGCGTCAGGGTCCTTGAAAACATTCCTCGTGTGGGCCAGTCGATCGAAGGGGAGGGTTGGGGCATGTAGAGACGAGAAAATAGATGAACACGCGCAGACAACGCCAAAAAGAACAAACGTATGATCTGCGTGTTTAAATATTTTTGGTTTTTGAATATTTTTTCGAAAATTTTTCGGAAGGTTTTGATATTTTTGTTTGTTTTCAAAACGTTAAGCGACCAAAAATGGGACAAATATATACGATATCTACAAAGCTAAAAATATTTACACTGTACATAGTCGGAGAAACGGACGGCCTTACGCACCTCCCGACCACGGCGATTGGTCGTGTGAGGCGGCGGGCTAGATTCAAGGAGGTTGGGACGGCTTGTAGACCGAGATCGTGGTCTGGTTGAACTGGACTAGGATGCTGTAAGTTGGTGCGATGAGTTGTGACGTCGCACGAAGCACTACTAGACGAAGTAGGCGAGGTAGTTTCTTCCATAAAGGCGGGTTTCAGACGGTCGATGGTGACGACTACGTGTCGACCACCGCGGTCAATATTGTACGCATTACTCGCACGATGCAGCACCTTAAAGGGTCCTATGTAAGGCGACTGAAGAGGCTGTCGAACACCGTCTGCGCGAAGAAGGACGTGTGAACACGTAGACAGCTTCTCGGGCACGTACACTGGTGTCTTCTGCGATCGAGGAGCGGGTGGACGTAGCTCACGCATCTGGTGAGCCAATCGGTCAGTGTAACTTCCGTAGTCAAAAGTGGAAGTACATGGGGCTGGTGCTACCAGTTGTCCGGGCAACCGCAGCGTGTAACCGTAGACTAGCTGCGCTGGTGTGCCGTCGAAATCGGTTTTAACCGTGCTTCTTAATCCTATGAGAACGAGGGGAAGCGTTTCAGACCAAGAAGGTTCTGCGTGCGCACGTGGCGCTGCCTTTAACTGGCGGTGAAAACGCTCCACCATGCTGTTAGCGGCCGGATGATACGCCGTCGTCTGGACGTGGTGACAGCCTAAATCCTTAAGCAACATGACAAATGTCGACGAGAAATATGACCCTCGATCGGTGGTCACGATGGCGGGCCAGCCGTATTGAGCTACCCAGCGCTCCAGAAAAGCTTCCGCTACTGTTTCCGAGGAGCAATTTGGGATAGGGACGGCCTCAGACCATCTAGTAAATCGATCAATACTGGTCAGCAGATATACCGAGCCTTTGGAAGACGGCAGAGGACCTAAGAGGTTGACGTGCACGTGATGCAAACGTGCGTCTGGCGTCGGAAAAGTGCTTAATGGGCTTCACGTGTGCGTGTGCACCTTCGCGCGTTGACACGGAAGGCATGCAGCTGCCCAGGTACGGACATCCCGATTAACATTGCGCCAAACGCATCGTGCGGTTACGCGTTTAACCGCTGCACGAACGCCTGGATGAGACAAGCCGTGTAACGCGTCGAGCACAGTCTGTCGAAACTCGCGTGGAACGACTGGGCGCGGCGTGCCCAGAGATAAATCGCAGAGTATCGTTCCGTCGGAGGATGTCAGCGGAACGGGTCGTATATCCAGTGAGGAAGATCTGCGTAGTAGATCAACCTCAGGATCGTTGAGTTGTGCTGTGGCTATGGCTGCCAAGTCGATAGCAGTGCCGGCGTCAGCGGAGATAGCTTGGATGCGAGAAGTGCATCGGCGACGGCGTTGTGCACACCTGAGACATGCCGTATATCGGTCGTAAACTGAGCGATATACTCAAGGTGGCGCGACCCTCTAGGAGAGTATCGGTCGGTAGTCGAGCCGAGCACGGAAGTCAGGGGTTTGTGGTCAGTGAAGACGGCAAAGGAGCGGCCTTCTAAGACGTGTCGAAAGTGACGTATCGCTGGATACACTGCTAGTAGTTCTCTACCGAACGTGCTGTAACGAGATTCGGTAGGTTGTAGGCGTTTGGAGAAAAACGCTAAGGGCTGCCACTTGTCGGATACTCGTTGATGTAAAACAGCGCCGACTGCCAAGTCCGAGACGTCAGTACTGAGCGACAGTGGGGCGGCCGGATCGTGATGCGCTATAGAAGACATGTTGCCGATAGCCTCTTTCAGCGACTTAAAAGCAGCGCGTGCTGAGGCAGGAAATTCGAATTTCTTGAGTTTCCCTCGGAGAAGGTCCGTGAGGGGTTGCATCAGCGAGGCGCAGTTGGGTATAAATCGTCGATAAAAGTTGACAAGGCCATCAAAACGCCTGAGCTGTTTGAAAGCATGAGGCTCGGGATAGTTGATGATGGCCTGAATTTTATAAATAAATTGAATAAATAAATTAAATAAATAAATAAGTTGTATATGGCTCGACGATGCGAGAAGCCGTTCCCAGAAGGGACGGATCAAATAATGGTACAGCAGTTTCATATCATGGTATAATAACTTTAAAAATGTGAGCACAAATTGAAAATTTGTGTAGCGCGAAGCGGTCTAAAATATTTACATTCATCTTGTTCTATCGTCTGACAAGTTTTTAGCAGTCACATGAGAGTTGATCGTACACGAGAAAAAGGGAATAGAGTGCTGCGGGCCAACAAAATATAACCACTCGTGCACTTGACCACATGCATTTTCAGGCACCATTAACTCCGTTCTCAAAAGCGTTATCTAAGGACTGTGCTGTTCGAAACATTACTATCACATTTTGAACGGTTAAATAATCTTTTATCAAAAGCTTAAACAAACGCAATGTGCAACAAGTTCTGATAGCTCTTGGAAGTTTGTTCCAAAGCTTTGAGCAGTGTATTAAGAAGAAACGCTCCCTAATTCGCGTATTGAACTTTGGTATCATGACCGTTGTCTCCTTATTTCGTAGCTCGTATCTAGTGTTAACGGACATATGGACACAGTTAGCATAATTGTGCATGTGATGGTGAATTATTCTGTACAGGAAATACAAGTTCATCTTCATTATCCGTAGCCAAAGTGGGTCAAGTCCAAGTTTTTCACTGCGCTCTCTGTAGGTCATCTTGGAGGAATACCCGCACAGCAACTTTGTAAAGCGTCGCCGTACCCTCTCAATAGCATGCTGGTCAGATTTCCGCAGATTCGACTGTAGTAGTGAGCAGTATTCCGTGCCAGGTAACACATATGTTTTATAAAGCCAGACACGAGATTCTGTGAGTTGAAATTTATGAAAGATATAGCCAATGGTCTTCATGGCTTTCGAAACTTGGAAGTCACGATGTTCCGAAAAGTTGAAGGTAGTGGAATACCGCACACCCAAGTCGCGAATCACTATTCACTGTGATATAAACGTGCCTTGTAATAATAGACTGTCTGGTGGAACTTCGTATTTGTACGACAGTATATTACACTTGTCCACGGAAAAGGACGTCTGCCACAGTTTGCTCCAGGATTCAAGTGCCGATAGATCTTGCTGAATGTGGCACAAGGCTGCGCGGGTACCTGCACGTTCTTGTGAGTGGACGATTTTAATGTCATCAGTAAACAAAAAAGTAACACCATGTCTTATTCTATGAAATACATCGTTGACGTAAAGGAGAAAAAGAAGTGGACCAAGTACACTTCCCTGAATTACTCCACTGGTGACTGCTTTCGGTTTAGAGACACGGTCCCCAATACGCACCATCTGATGTCTGTCAGCTAGGTATGACGACGACCAAGAAAACATTGGTTCTCCAATATCTATTTCCCTCAGCTTGAGGCGTAGTCTTCGATGCGGCACTCTGTCGAATGCTTTTTGCATGTCTAAGGACAGGACAATAACATTGTTGCCTTTGTCTATGGCAGTGGCACGACGCCTGAAGAAGAAATACGACGTCCCAGGAAATTGACTGCATCGACACCAAACGAACACATTTCTGCGTTGATCGTCACCCCGTGTTGAGATAAACGATCAAAAAGTGTTCGTACGTGGCGTATGTGCTCTTCTCGTGAAGAGCTTGCGATTAACATGTCGTCAAGATACGCGTAAGCGAAGTCTAAACCGCGACAAACTTGGTCGATGAAACGCTGAAAAGTTTGCGCGGCGTTCCTTAGGGCCAAATGGCATGCGCAGCAACTCGAACAAACCAAATAGAGTCCTCAAGGCAGTTTTAGCGAGGTCCGCCTCGGCTACCGAAATTTGGTTGTATGCGCGTACCAAGTCGATTTTGCTGAAGATATTTTTACCCGCCAGACTGGCGGTGAGATCCACTATGTGTGGGATCGGATAGCGATCGGGCGTGGTTACCGCATTCAAGGATCGATAGTTGCCGCAAGGACACCAGTCCCCCACAACCTTCTTCGGGACCATGTTCAGAGGCGACGCCCATGGGCTGTTGGACGGTCTGACGATACCAAGTTGAAGCATGTGGTCAAATTCGGCTCATGCTGCCCGTAGTTTGTCTGGAGCAAGCCGTCTTGGTCGCGCGCTAACTGGTTGACCGCGCGTAACTATGTGGTGAGCGACCTCCGCCGTCTGGTGGAAGCCCTGCAGCCGGTCGAACCAGTTGCGGGTATTCGGAGAGGAGACGCAAGTAGTCGGACGGTGCGTCTGCGATCCGAAATACAGGGCTGATTACCGGGGAATCTGAAAAGACACCATCAACACCTAGTTTCGTACGATCGGATAAAAGTCTGTGGCGACCAGCATCAACAAGTAACCCAAAATGTCGGAGGAAGTCGATACAAATAATTGCGAAGGGTACAGACGCAACCAGGAAGATCCACTGAAAATCTCAGCGAGGATTGAGGTCCAGGTTCGTCATGCGCTGACCGAATGAAGCTATCGGAGAACCGTTGGCCGCACGCAAATTGTACCTAGGCTCCGTGTGTGTGTTACTAGGGGTCGCTGGGATGACGCTCACTTCCGCTCCCGTGTCGATGAGAAAGGTGGTGGAAGAACGTCGATCCTTAACGTAAAACAGTCGGTTTGCTTGGTTATTGAATGATACGTTTGTAGTGCTAGTATGCGGGCTATTCGTTTTCCCTGGGTCGTGCCTACTGCAGGGAGCCCGACAACGTCTAGCTCTTCCACCGTATTGGCGGTGATACCAACCTACTTCTTCGGCGAGCTTGACATTATCTGACTGAGAACTTGTAAGGAAAATGTTGCGCTTTCGTGCCGAACGTGACGTACTTGGTGCAGGCACAGACGAGCCGCAATGAACGGTAGCCAAAACGTGGTCAGCATTTGACCGTGGCACCCGCTGCTTTGAAGCCTTCAGTGCCGCTATCCTGCTGCGAAGGAGCGCAATTTCCTCGACTTTAGGGTCAGATCCGTCTGACGACTGGGAGCAAATATAGGATTCGGTTTTCATGGGTGAGAATACGTCACTGGAGCTACTGGTCGTCTGCTGTGGAAAACGTTCGAACGCAGCGTCTGCCTTGGTAGCTAAGTCTTTCAAGGTTGCATCTCTAAACATGGACAGCATTACCGGCAATGGCTCTGGGAGACGTGCAAACCACAGCTCCTTTATCCCTTCTTCGCTCAAGAATAAGGGACCCGCGATGCGCTGAAGTTCGCGGAGCAATGCCGACGGCTTGCGATCTCCAAGCTTGAGACCATTGAGCTGCTCAAATCGTGTTCGTGCGCTGGGTCGTAACTCTTTCAAAATCGCTTGCTTCATCGTTTCATACTCTGCCTCATTCGATGGGCAGAGTAGAATGTCCTCAATCAGCGTCACTACCGACGGAGGAAGGCGTGGGACGAGCTGATTGTACCTCGGACGGTCCGCCGTTATGCCCTTATTTTCTAGTTCGATCTCGAATATCTTAAACCAAACTGCTGGACTGTGTTCCATGAAACTTGGAACAGCCAAAGGATGCATGGTTACGATGTGAAACGACTCAGATGCCACTCACGAAATGTGAGTCGAAAGATAAAGAACGAACAAAATACGATAAAAGTACTAAAATTACGCAAGAGCCAAATAAATAAAGGTATCTAATCGAGAAAAAGGAACGAACTCACCAAAAAATACAAACGAAAAAAAGTTGAATTCGCGCGTGCGAATCGGGGTCACTAATTTATAGGACTAGTTAATACTAGTCCGAGACGATGCGCGGAATTAAGCGCGGATATCAGAAGGCAATTGAAGTCGGGCACAGCGGACTGTATTCGATGGGCTACAACAAGAAGCGGACGGATGAAGCGAGGCGAGAGCGTACACGTGAGCGCGGGAACTTACAAGGCAGTTGTGTGTCGAGCCGGTTGTAATATTAAAACAAGAAGGAGTAATGTACAATCGGCCAACAAGTAAATTGTACATGAAAGATAAGAGTTATCTTTTGGGCGCTACAATGTAAACGTTATGTTGCTAGTATATTTTCAATCAAGTACTCATATGATGATACTGCACTTGCAGCCAGAACACTCAATGGCGTGTACCCGAACCTTATTTTGACATGTGAAACTGAGACGACAGTTGTCTCGCATACTTACACATTGTTCACACGACGATCAACTGGCTCGACAAAATATTCGGTCCGCCGGAAAGAGGTATGGACAAGTCAATACGTAAACGTTAAGAGTTTCTCGTCAATCCATCGAAAGCGCTAGTTAATTAGAACCTTGTTCTACCGGGCTCATATGATCTGCATCATGGACACACCAGAGACAGAGAAAGAATTGCTGCTTGACGTATTGCAATGGTTATCACAATGGTTACTGCAATAATTTTAATAGTTAGCCAATGCGATTCATAAAATGCTACAGTGAGTCAATGAAACGCGATGGAGTGATAACGGTTCAAAAGAAACCGGTGTTCCTGGAGTTGCCTTTCAAAGGTGACCACATCATGCAAATTACCGCTAAAATGATAGGCGCCTCGATGAAAAAGACATACAACGTAGCGGAGTTGGTGATTACATGAGCAATACTTAAGTGTTCAGTGAAGGCGCCTGTGTCGAAGCAGTGCAGTATCATTGCTTATACAAATTCCTGTGTAGCTAGGGGGACAGTTATGTTGAGCGCAATACTTGAAACCTGGGTGCTCAGGTCAATGAACACATTACAAAGTGGCTCTGCAAACGGCTGAAAAATGCGAGGACAGCACGTGATGAATGGAGACGCGAAGTTGCCTACACAAGTACGAGACATTTACTGAGAACCGGTCACCAAGTAAATCCAGACGAGTCATGCACAATCATTATGCGCAGTCAAAAGCCTCACATACTTAAGCCACTCGATGCCATTGTGATTCATCGACGGCGTCCACCGCTGTGTGTCCAAAAATAGCTGAGAGTGGCATTCAGCCTACCGTAGTAGCGCGCAACGTAGTACAATTATTGATTTCATGTGACCATGTGTCCGCTTTCCTTGTTAATTGCTTGTATAGTGATTGACAAGTAGGCACGAAATGACAATGTCATCCCATAACCTTCACCTTCTAAAATACTTATTTGAATGGCTTAAAAATATTTAATCGCGGGATTAGAACACACGTAATCAACTAGACAGAACAAACCACCACCATCGCCTTGTTCACACAAAGAGATATCAACGTGGCAAAACAAACAATGACGCACCTGCTGGACGAACACACCTCACCTGATGCAAAGAGTAAAATCGACACCAGACAAATGGTGGCGTTGCTGACATTTGTTCAAAAACACCTTTCACTTTTAATGGCCAAATTTACGAACAGATAAGAAGTACACAGATGGAATCGCCGGTCTCTGGTTTGGTAGCCGAGGCAGCGATGCCGACAATAGAACAAATAGCACCCCCAACCGACAGGCCAAAACTTTGGGCATTATATATAGAAGACACCTTAGTCATCGTCAAGTGTTCCAAATTGAAGGAGACACACGAACTATACAACAATGTGTTCCAGGACATCCAATTCACCAGGGAGGAGGAAAACAAGGAGCAGTTACCATCCATAGATGTTATTACACGAAGAACTAGTGCGAAACGCAGGCAACAACCATCCCGCAGTAAGGAACGCAGATCCTCAACCCCGGCAACCCACAAAAGCAGCCGCATGCGAACCCTCTTCAAATGAGCACAAACACCCTGTAGCACACCGCAGTTGAGGCAGGCGGAGGAATACCATCTTTTCAGTCTGCCCAGGCGGAACGCGTACTCAAAAGGCTGTAATCTATGCTGCCTGGCACCACAATAAATACAACAGCTGCAACGGGTGCTATGTTGCTCTATACCAACCGAATCTGAAATGGCAGCGACTTTTATAAGCTTTAAAAGTGAAAGTTAAACACCAACTAACAGAAACGATTCGTAGTAAACTTTTCAACAAGAAAGTTAGAGGTAGCAAGGAGGAAACAACTGATGTGCTTTATAAGATATGCTGCCGGAATGGCAACAAATACTACGCGGGACAGACGGGAAGGAAGCTTGGTACAAGGCTACAAGAACACAGTCTAGCCATTCGTCGACGCGATCAAAACTCCGTGATATCATTAAGTCGCTCTCAATGTGAAGCTTTAGCTTTCGAGTATAATATTTCAGTACCGCCGAAAAGTGTGACGGAATAGGGATTGAAGCGCAGCTCAAGCGCTTGTATAAGCAAATGTCCAATTAGACACTAGCCACTGGCGACGCATGCGGTTGTTTTACGGTTAAGGCAGTAGACGTATCTAACCACGTTTGCGTTGCTGAAACTAAAAATGCAGTTTCAACAAAGAATACTGGGAATCCGTGAAGTATCTACGCCAAAAAGAAACATGGTAATGTGGAAACCTGACAAGCATCAAGAGTGGTCCCAAAAGAAACGCAAGATTATATTAATAAAATTGAAGACGATTCTTGCAGTTACTAGCCGTTTCGTTCGCGACCTAATGGGTCGCGAGGGGACCCAACATGTTGAAATCGACCTAGCTCTCAAACAAAACAACACAACTACTAAAGACTGCATGGATTGCTGTCAAAACCGTGACACTACTGCGCCTACGTAAGACTCGACTTCCCATGATGTACGGTTTGCCGAAGACACATACGGACGGCTATTCTATGCGCCCAATGATAGCAATGCTAAAGGCGCCAAATCACAATCCCGCTTGTCGGCTAACCGAATTGGTCGAAGCTATCCTATATTAGTTAGATAAGGTTAATAACAAAGATACCTTTGAATGTCGAAAAAATACTAGGGTTGAACGCGCTGCGAAAATACAAGACCCTTACGATGTGTGTTCATGTTTCCACAAGGTCCCACTGGAAGGGTCGTTAAGCATCATCGGCATGATATAGAAGCAAATACTGGTAGCTAAAGTTGTTCTCTTGGTGATCTGAGTGTTCGCTGAGCTCAGCAGATTGGCTGCATTAGTTTAGTCACTACTCGGGTAGATATTGTCAGCTTGCGCGTATGTAGCGAATCGACGTGTTGCGAAGCGTCAGTGTGTGAGTGATCGAACTACTAGGCAGACGAGCAGTCAGTCTGAATTTGGCTCGTTCGATGAGCACATGACCATGGAAATTGATCCCTTTTGACTTGTGTCTGGTGGCGTAAGCAAGCGTGTACCTGCGGTTGACGTAGTCGTTTGGCGTATTTGATCGGCGTTCTGTTCTGTTAGACTTAGTCGACTAAACCCGTAGTGTTGCATACGTAGCATCTAGTTCGTTTAATTGAATTGCCAGTAGAATACCATGCTTCCAAGAACTCTCTAGTTTGCCTCGAATTTCTACGGGGTGGCCTTCTTGAGATTCCTGCATGGAAACCAGTAAATGTAGGTCGTGCCTCTGTATGGCTATTGTTTTCGTTGATCCGGGTTGAAGTTCCTTCTAGTCTGTCCCATGTAATGCTTGTCAGATTCCTTGCCGTTTAGTAGGTGAATGATATCCTTCTAACTGCCTTGTCTGACTTCGTCCTCCGGCTTTAAGAGCAATTTTCTCAAATTACCCCTTGTTTTGTGGTCTACCAAAATACCATATGGTCGTAAAAGACTCGAGGTTAGTTCAGACACCTACTCAAGGTAAGCAAGCAGTACCAGTTTAGTTACGTGTTCACGATGTTATGGAGTCACTCATTTCTTCAGGCATCTGATGAGGAATTTATTGAATACCAAAGTGTTTTGCCATACTCAGTATAGATGGTTATCTTTTCCGCAATTTTCCCTGCCCATCTGAATAGGTTTTGAATGCAGCTTCTAATGTAGTTTACTGGATGTTGAGGGTGGTAATTTAATATTTGGCCTGTTGGGTCACTCTTCTATATACACATGTACAAAGAGCTCCGTCAGGGTTTCTGTGAACCAGTACATGTAAGAATGATAAGTGGTTAGCCATCTGGAGCTAAATGGTAAGGTTGTTATACTGAAATGAATTGTTGATTATCCCATTCGTATTTTGTATGGAGTCCCGTTTGATGACTAAAGTGTCATCCGCGTACCGGATCCACAAGTTCAGTTCAACCGGTTTCTGCATCGCATACACCACAACTTGGAGTCACATGATGCACGGAACCTATTCCATTCGCAATTGATGTCGGTCATCGAGAAAGTCGTCCCCAGCTCCATAGGTAGGCATTCCCCCAAAGTCCTTCTTGGATTGACCACGAGCTAAGATCCTGTTGAGCAGACGAAGCAAAGGTGGAAGAAATTCAAGTATACGCAAGCTGCATTTGACTACCTGAAGTACAAAGCAGTGAGAAACAAATGTACGCTGAAGAAACACCAGCAACGGAATCCCTACGAACACAGTCTGGTTCTTCAAGGCCGCAGCTGCCCTAAGAAACTCCTGTTATATCTAAGGTGAAACACCGAGGCAGGCAGCGGCATTCCTGCTCCAGCTCATCACGACGTAGACGCTGTTCACTATGCTGATGATAAAAAACTCACCTACTAAACACCTGGTACTTACCGGTCTACTAAGTAGAGTTCTCGCCAGCCAAGGTTGAACGGACAGCGCACTGTCCGCTGCTGGAACAAGTCGATAGCACTCCTGAGAAAGTATTGAAAATTCTACTCCAATTGAACCCGAATTCTGTTCCGGGTCCCGAAGAACTTCGTTCATTGTCTCTCAAGATGGTGGTTGAATAAACAGCTGAGCCAATGTGACAAGTGTTCCGTCGCTCACTCGCGGATGGCCTCATATCATCTGACCGGAAACTAGGCATAGTAATGCCGAAACATAAAGGAGGTAACCGGCACGATCCTATGAGTTACCGGCCAATAAGCCTGACGTCTGCAAGATTAGTGGAAAAGTTTTGAAGCGTGCCCTTCACATTCCCTGTGAAAGCACTCGGGTTATCTCTACCGCTCAGCATGGATTCCGCAGGGCACGGTCTTGCATAACTAAATTGGGTGTTGCTAGAGTAGCATGGGACAGCGCCGTAGACGAGAGGAGACACCTAGTTGTTGTCTACCTCGACTTCAGCAAGGCATTCAAGTAAGTTCCAAACAAACGACTGCGGCTTAAACTCCAGAAAGGTTGGAGTCCGTGGAAATGCTCTATCTTGGATGGAAGACTTTCCCGTTCGGACCACTTGAGTGAAAGTGCATCAGACCCTTTCTGCCCCTGTGTCTATAACTAGCAGCGTACCCCAGGGTCCCGTTCTCTGGCCTGAACTCTTCAAACTTTACATTAACAATCACCCTGCGGCGTTTCACGCTGACTGCCTAAGCAATATAGATGACCTCAAACTTTGTTCAAAAGTATCCAGCCTTGAGGACGACGGGCTACAAGCAGCACTTGACCTGCTGCACGATCGGTCAGGCTAGTGGGAACTCCCTGTTAACCGCCATAAGTGTGCCGTTCTCCCCCTTGGGCACTTGGTTCCATTCAGTTTATCTCAAATCTGGGCTATCTTCCCCAAACGGGCACGCACGCGAAGGATAATCTTGGAGTTATCGTTTCATTTAACCTCAGCAGACATACGAAAGAAGGTCGCGGCTGCTAACAGGATGCTGCAGGCCCTACGAAAATTGTTTTCTTGAATCTCTCTGAGGATATTTAAAACCTTGTTCACTTCACATGTTAGCCCAATCATGGAGCATGGCCTTCAAGCTGTCTATCCCCTCTCGAAATATGTATGTGCCTTGTAAGAAAAGGTTCGGAGGTGTGACTCGAAATTTATCTTGAAGCTTCACGAACTCAACTACCAGCTTCGACTTCAGAAGCTTGACTTGTTCCCCCTGGAGTATCGTCGCCGGTGATTATAGACAGAAAGAACTTGGCAGGCAAGCATAAACCAATGGAAAGGAAGCCAGCGACACAATGCAAATAACAGGGATGAGCCACTGAGGCGTACTGTTGTAAATAGTGTATATACTCTATAAATATTCAAGCGTAATCTTAATAAATGACATCGTGATGGCGGCCTAGTCTTCTTGCTTCCCGGAGGGCTACACGACATGGCGACCGAGGAGAAGAAACCCAAGCGCCGGAACCTGTTCGCTTTTGGTGGACAGCCGTCGATCACCTTGCAGACCGCTCTGCAGATGACTGAAAGCATGTTGCTAGAGTACTGGAGGATGTGGAAGGCTAAGTGGAGGGATTTCGTCACCCTGACCCAGTTGAATACTTGACCAATGGCGTACCAATCGGCGATGTTCAGGCACGCGGTGGATGATGGAGCCAGGCAGGTGCTGGAAACACTGTAGCTCAGTGAGGCGGATGAGGTAGTCGAACTTTCGGAAGTGCTGAGAACATTCGGGACGTTTTGTGAAGGACGAGTAAATGAAACGTATCAGAGGTATTTAATTTTTGTTCGCGATCGATCTCCAAGCGAACGGTTCGAGACCTACATACCAGCAGTTAAACTGTTGGCGCGTAACTGCAACTGCTGCAATTGCATTCGAGGCTCCTTGATACGTGGTCGAATTGTCAATGGTATAAAGAGTGCTGAGCTCACTCGGCGCCATCTGAGATAAAGGAACCTGTCCTTGGGACAATGTGTGGACATCTACTTGAGTGGTACAAGGACGGCGTGACAGTTCGTGCCTGTGCGAGCCGAAGCAAACACCGAGCTGTGCGCGATATCCCGAACCAGCAATAGTCTGCCCCAGACACCCGAAGGACAGGGTTCGAGCTGTCAGTTTTGCTGTCGTTTACATCCAAGAGGAAAGGAGATCTGCTCAGCTTGGAGTCGGACGTGCATAAACTGTTCCAAGTAGAACCGTTTTACTCGCTGTTACAGCTCCGCTAAGGCCATCCCCGCTGTCGAGAGCATCAACGAACAGTTACAAGAATTTGCGATAAGCAACTTGGAAAATCGTGGGAAAGTCAAGTGTGTTTTCGAGACGCTATTGCTTCGAGGACGACCGGTACACTTCGAACTGGACTCAGGAGCTAAGGTCAACATCCTACCCGAGAAGCACTGTGTGGTAATGACATGTGACAGGACGCAGAATGGCCTAAGAACGTGGAATGGTTCAAAGCTGCTGCCAAAAGATACCCCTCGGTTGAAGGCCAGCACAGAACATCAACTCGATTTCCTGATAGTCTAAGGAGCCCATATGCCCATTTTGAGTATTGACTCTATTCAGAGCCACGGTTTTGTCTCTTTCAACCATGAAAGTTTCGTCAATATGTGTGAAGATAACATACATATTGTTGACAGCTACCAAAGCGTGTTTAACGGGGTCGTATGGAATTTCGAAGGGTGTGCACATTTATCCGTAATCCAATCCGTAAGACAGTAGTGTTACGGACCAGAAAGGTGCCTAGTGCCTTACGTGAGAAATTTATAGACTAGTTGCAGCGTCTTGGTAGTTTGGGTGTAATAGCAAAATTTGAAGAGCCGACAGATTGGGTTAGCTAAATGGTGATGGTTACTAAGGAATTTGGAGGATTACGCCTGTGCATTGACCCGAAACCACTTAACGCCGCACTCAGGAGGGAGCCGTATACGCTACCGACGCTGGTCGACGTACTATCGGTGCTATCTAGAGCTAGAATATTCACTAAAGGCGACCTTGCTTCAGCGTATGGCGTGTATCATCTGACGAAGAGTCAAGCTACCTAACGACGTTTGGGGCACGTTTCGGTCGTTCCCGCTGGCTTCGTTTACCGATTGGACTGAAGGTAACTAGCGAGATATCCCAGAAACGACTGGTGCAGTCTTTAGACGATTTACCAGGAACGTTCTGTGTAGCAGACGACGTTTTGGTTTTGGCGGAACGCGAGAAGTGCGCGACCAGAACCTTCACCGATTTGGCAGCACTGTTTTGCAAGGAACCTCAAACTGAACCGAGAGAAGATCGAGTTGTGTAGGAAAGAAGTGGTGTTCCATGGACAAGTGCTAAGCACAGAAGGATTGAAACCAGATCGAGAGAGTCAGGGCCATCAAACACCTACCTCCTCCTACTAACTTGAAAGCCGTTAGCAAGCTGAATGGGATGGCGAATTACCTACGTCGTCTCCTGTCCAGATTGACCGATGTGATGGCACCAATTCGAAAACTGACGCACAAGAGTGACAATTGGCATTAGGACGCGGAGCAGGAGAGCATTTCAGCAAATAAAGAAGTTGATCACGAGCGTCCCCGTTCGCGCTTACTGTAACCTAGCACTCCCGCTCGAGATCCAGTGTGACAGCAGGACGTATGGTATTGGAGCCGTACTCATGCAGAACGGTCAGCCTATCGACTTTCGCAGCCGGATGCTGACAGATCGATCATCGTTAGGCACAAATAGTGAAAGCAATGGTTGCCTTGTTTACGCGGTGGAGCATTGCAATGACTATAAGTTTGGTCGCAAATCCACCGCCTTTTGACGACCAAAAGCCCCTAGTGTCGATTGTAAGCAAGTTGCTCCAATTTGTTGCACGCCGTCTGCAAAGGATGCTTATTCGTCCGCAGAAGTATGGTCTAAAGTTCGTTTACCGGCTGGGATCCCAGATGCACATAGATAACACGCTGTCAAGATCGCACTTGTCAGACACGCCAGGAAAGGAAGAAGACCCAGATTTTGTCCATGCAACACAGCTGCTCGCCGTTACGGAGGAACGCTTGCAGCATCTCCAACGCTACACTGAGGAGGACGAATGGTGTCTACTACTGAAGCACACGACCATGAAAGGATGGCATGAAACCAAGCAAAAGTTACCAAAGGATCTGACTCCATTCTTCCATTTTCCTGACGAACACATTACTCAGGATGGATTAATATTCAAAGGCAATAGGATAGTGGTTCCAAAGTGTAGGACTGGTTAATACTGGTCCGAGACAGTGTGCAGAAGTAATTGCGGATATCAGAAGGCAATTGGAGTCGGACACAGCGGACCGCATTGGATGGCCTACAAGAAGACACGGACGGATAAAACGAGACAAGAGTGAACACGTGAGCGCGGAAACTTACAAGGCGGTCGAGTGTCGAGAAGGTAGTACAGAAGATTAAAACAAGAAAGAAAAATGTACAATCGGTCAACAATTACATTTTACATTAAAGGTACCAATTATCATGTTGGGCGCTACAGAGCTCCCCCTCTAGAATGCTGCACATAGAAATCCATCGAGTTCGAAAAGGACTGTTGAAGCGAGGTTCGCAAGGCAAAATCATGCCAATTAAAAAGGAGCGAGCGTTCGTGTTAAATGTGGGTTCGCCGGAAGTCGGAGTCCGCTGTGCCGTTTGTGATTTGTTATTTATTGATCGCAGGGCAGGATGCATCTCGGCGAACCGTTGGAGCTGGTTTGTCTGACTACAAATAAACTGGCTAGCCAAGTAACAGACCGGAAGGACCTCAAACCACCGTGGCTGCAAACGGTGCGCATGGGTGTTCTCTACCCTGCCGCACCCGGCCCCCACCAAAACGACCCTCGTCCCACGGAGGAACGACCATAGTCCTACGAAGAAGCGATCCTCGTCCCACGAAAAAGCGACAATCGTCCGGCGGAGAAGCGATGCGCGTCCCGCGAAGACGCGAAACTGGTCCCGCGGAGAAGCGACACTCGTCACCCGGTGAAACAACCAGCATTCGTGTCCGGGTTCTAGTAAACATTCCTGGTGTGGGCCAGTCGATCCAAGGGGAAGGTTAGGACAGGTGGATACACGAAAATAGAAAAGCATACGCAGGAACCCCAAAATGAACAAACGGTTGATTTGCGTGTTTAAATATTTTGGTTTTTGAATATTTTTAAAGGCTTTTCGGAGGTGTTTGCTATTTTTGTTTGTTTTCAAAACCTAAATCGACCAAAAACGGGGCAAACGTATACAATATCTACAAGGCTACATGTATTTATACTGTACATATTCGGAGAAAGGAACCGGCGATTGGTCGTAGATGGCGGGCCAGATTCGAGAGATGTCGGGACGGCTGAAGTTTGTAGTCCGAGATCGTGGTCTGATTGAACTGCACTAAAATTCTGTAAGCTGGTGCGATGAGTTGTGACGTCGCACCAAGCACAACCAGACGAAGTAGGTGAGGTGGTTTCTTTCATAAAGGCGGGTTTTCGACGGTCGATGGTGACGACTCCGCGTCGACCACCGCGGTCAATCGTGTACGTCTTACTCGCACGGTGTAGCACTTAAAATGTCCTATGTACGATGCCTAAAGAGGCTGTGGAACACCGTCTGCGCGGAGAAGGACGTGTGAACACATAGACAGCTTCTCAGGCACATACATTGTGTCTTCGGCGGTCGAGGAGTAAGTGGACACAGTTCGCACATCTAGTGAGTCAATCGATCGATGTGTCTTCCGTAATTAAAAGAGGAAGTGCAGGGGGCTGGTACTACCCGCTGTCCGGGCAACCGCAGCGTGCAACCGTAGACTAGCTGCGCTGGTGTGGCGTCGAAATCGGTTTTAACAGTCTTTCTTAATCCTATGAGGACGAGCGGAAGTGTTACAGACCATGAAGGTTCTGCGTGCGTCCGTAGCGCTGCCTTCAACTGGCGGTGAAAACACTCCACCATGCCGGTAGCGGCCGAATGATACGCCGTCGTCTGAACGTGGCGACAGCCTAATTCCTTAAGCAACGTGGCAAACGCCAACAAGAAATGTGACCCTCGATCGGTGGTCACGATGGTGTGATAGCCGCAATGAGCGACCCAGCGCTCCAGAAAAGCTTCCGCTACTGTTTCCGAGGAGCAATTCGGGATAGGGACGGCCTCAGGCCATCTAGTAAATCGATCGATACAGGTCAGTAGATATACAGGGCCTTTCGAAGGCGGCAGAGGACCAACAATGTCAAGGGGCAGGTGATGAAAAGGTGCACCTGGCGTCGGAAACGTGTCTAATGGGCGTCTCGTGTGCTTGTGAACCTTCGCGTGTTGACACGGAAGGCAAGAAGCTGCCCAAGTACGTACGTCCAAATTAACATTGCGCAAAAAGAATCGTGCGGTTACGGGTTTATCCAATGCAAAAACGCCTGGATGAGACAAGCCGTGCAAAGTGTCGAACGCGATCTGGCGAAACTCGCGTAGTACGACTGGGCGCGGCGTGCCCAGAGATAAAGCGCAAGTATAGTGCTGTTATGGGGACCCAACGTCCCTGTAACTAGTACAGGCTGAAATTACGGAAGGCTGAAAACTCGATTCATACAAGTGCACATGTACTCGGATCAGACAAAACGCACACGTTCAATCTGCCTTCCAACTCGTGAAACATTCACATTGTTTAGCCTTTGCACCCAGAAACAGTCTTGTTTCCAACCAAACACGCATTGTTGTATCCAAGCAACATTTATTTTCCCGGACAACTCTCGCCAAACTTCCAACCTTTCTGCTCAGTTTACGGACGTTGCATATTTACATAAAACCATGTTCCTTGTTTCCAGGGTTTCTTTACGCAAACCCTTCCAGGGAAAAACCCCCTTTCATCACCGTTTCGTGATATAAAAATGAGGCTGTACAACGCTAGAATCGCCTTAGCTTTGGCCAGTAAAAGCGCCTGTGGCAAAAGGCCTGTCTTGTTCTTGATTCAGTCTTGGGTTGGGAAATCGTGCGTAGAAATTTTGCGTTCGGTCTAGGAACCCGTTTGACTCGCGTGAATTAATCTTTCGCGGCTAAGTTCCGAGAACCCACAGACTTCGAGATTTGTCAGTTACCGTGCTGTACGGGAAATAATTCTGAGTCTCGTTCGTTCATCCGACTAGGAGAGTTGGTATCACATTGTTAGAACCTGACGTATTCAAGAGGCAGTATTCAGCAAGTGCCGTCTGATAATGTCAGCGAAACGGGTCGTATGTCCAATTAAGGAGACCTGCGTAGTAGACCAACCTCAGTGCCGTTGAGCTGCACTATGGCAATGGCTGCCAAATCCATAGCAGTGCCGGCGGCAGCGGAGATAGCTTGGATTTGGGTATGCGCATCGGCGAAGGTGTTGTGCACACCTGAGACATGTCGTATATCAGCCGTAAACTGAGCGTTATAGTCAAGGTGAGTATTGGTCGATAGTCGAGCCATGCACGTAAATCAGGGGTTTGTGGTCGGTGAAGACGGCAATGGAGCGGTTTTCTAAGACGTGTCGAAAGTGACGCATCGCTAGATATACGGCTAGTAGTTCTCTACCGAACGTGCTGTAACGAGATTCGATAGGTTGTAGGCGTTTGCAGAAAAACGCTAAGGACTGCCGCAAGTCGACTACCCGTTGCTGTAAAACAGCGCCGACTGCCAAGTCCGAGGCGTCAGTACTGAGCGACAGTGGGGCGGCAGGATCGTGATGCGCTATAGAAGACATGTTGGCGATAGCTTCTTTCAGCGACTTAAAAGCAGCGTGTGCTACGGCAGGCAATTCGAATTTCTTGAGTTTTCCTTGGAGAAGGTCCGTGAGGGGTTGCATCAGCGAGGCGCAGTTGGGTATGAACCGTCGGTAACAGTTGTCAAGCCCATCAAAATTCCTGAGCTGTTTGAAAGCATGAGGCTCGGGGTAGTCGACGATGGCTTGAATTTTATCTCGCAGTAACACTACGCCTGCAGAGGAGATACGATGGCCGAAGAAGCTGACTGAGTCGACACCAAACGAACACTTTTCTGCGTTGAGCGTCACCCCGTTTTGAGACAAACGATCAAAACCTGTTCGTACGTGACGTACATGCTCTTCTCGTGAGAAGCTCGCGATTAAAATGCCGTCGAGATAAGCGTAAGCGAAGTCGAAGCCGCGACAAACTTGGTCGATGAAGCGCTAAAACGTTTGTGCGGCATTCTTTAGACCAAATGGCACGCGCAGAAACTCGAACAAGCCAAATGGAGTCGGCATGGCAGTTATAGCGATGTCCACTTCTGTTACCAGATTTTGGTTGTATGCGTGTGCCAAGTCAATTTTGCTGAAGATATTTTTAACCTCCAGACTGGCGGTGAGGTCCACTGTTTGAGATCGGGTAGCCATCAGGCGTGGTAACCGTATTCAAGGTTCGATGGTCGCCGCAAGGACGCCAGTCCCCCATGACCTTCTTGGGGACCACGTGCAGAGGCGATGCCCATGGGCGGTTGGACGGTCTGACGATACCTAGCTGAAGCATGTTGTCGTATTCAGCTCGTGCTGCACGTAGTTTGTCAAGAGCAAGCCGTCTTAGTCGTGCGCTCCCTGGCTGACCACGCGCGACTATGTAATGCGCCACCGCTGTCATGACTGGCGGAAGCTCTGCAGCTGGTTGTACCAGTCGCGGGTATTCAGACAGTAGGTTCGCATAATCTGCTGGTACATCAGCGATTCGAAAAAGGGGACTGATTATCGGGGCGTCCGTAAGAACGCCTTCAACCCCTAGTTTAGTACGGTCGTCTAAAAGTCTGTGGCGATCAGCATCAACAAGCAACCCAAAATGTCGGAGGAAGTCGACACAAATAATTGCGAAGGGTACAGACGCAACCAGGAAGACCCACTGAAAATCTCGGCGAAGATTGAGGTCCAGGTTCGTCATGCGCTGGCCGAATGAAACTATCGGAGAACCGTTGGCCGCAAGCAAATTGTACGTAGGCCCTGAGTGCTTGTCTTTCGCGATCGCTGGGATGACGCTCACTTCCGCTCCTGTGTCGATGAGGAACGCGATGAAAGGATGTCGATCCTTAAGGTAAACCAGACGTTTTGCTTGGTTATTGACGGATACTTTTGTTGTGCTAGTATGCGAGCTATTCGCTTTCCCTGAAGCAGCTAGGTCGTGCGTAATGCAGGGAGCCGGACAACGTCTAGCTCTTCCACCGTATTGGCGGTGATACCGACATACTCCTTCGAAGGTTTTGGCATTATTTGACTGACAAGGTGCAGGGAAAATGTTGCGTTTTCGTGCCAAAGGAGACGTACTCGGTGCAGGCACAGGGGAGCCGCAGTGAACGGGAGCTAAAACGTGGTCAGCATTTGACCGTGGCACCCGCTGCTTCGAAGCCTTCAGTGCCGCTATCCTGCTGCGAAGTAGCGCAATTTCCTCGACTTTAGGGTCAGATCCGTCTGACGACTGGGAGCAAATATAGGATTCGGTTTTCATGGGTGAGAATACGTCACTGGAGCTACTGGTCGTCTGCTGCGGAAAACGTTCGAACGCAGCGTCTGCCTTGGTAGCCAATTATTTCAGTGGTGTATCTATAAACATGGCAGCAATGCCGGCAATGGCTCTGGGAGACGTGCAAACAACAGCTCCTCTATCCCTTCTTCGCTCAATAATAAGGGACCAGCGATGCGCCGAAGTGCGCGAAGCAACGCCGACGACTTGCGATCTCCAAACTTGAGACCATTGAGCTGTTCAAATTGAGCGTGTGCGCTGGGCTGTAACTCTTTTAAAATCGCTTGCTTCATTGTTTCATACTTTGCCTCATTCGATGGGCAGAGTAGAATGTCCTCAACCAGCGACACAACCGACGAAGGGAGGCGTGGGACGAGCTGAATGTACCTCGGACGGTCCGTCGTAATGCCCTTATTTTCTAGTTCGATCTCGAATATCTTAAACCAAAACTCTGGGCTGCGTTCCGTGAAACTTGGAAGAGCCAAGGTAAGCATGGTTACGCTGTGAAACGACTCAGATGCCACTCTCGAAATGTGAGTCGAAAAACACGATAAAAGCACTAAAATTATGCAAGAAACAAATGAATACAGGTATATAAACGAGAAAAAGGAACGAACTCATCAAAAAATACAAACGAGAAAAAAATTCGCGCGTGCGAATCGGGGTTACCAATTTGTAGGACTAGTTAATACTAGTCCGACGGCTCGCGAAATTAAGCGCGGATATCAGAAGGCAATCGGAGTCGGACACAGCGGAATGTGTTCGACGGGCTACAGTAAGAAACGGACGGACGAGGCGAGAAGAGAGCGTACACGTGAGCGCGGGAACTTACAAGGCTGTCGAGTGACGAGCCGGTTGTAAGGAAGAGTAAAACAAGAATGAGTAATGTACAATCGGTCAACAATTAAATTGTACATGAAAGATAGCAATTATCTTTTAGGGCGCTACAACTGCAACTGCCCTCACGTTTGTTTTGTGCCAAGCCAAATACCGCATTTCATGTGTTGTATTATCAGTTGAGCATTTTCATCGTTTTCGTGAGATTCAAGCCGATTTCTTTCAAACTATATGTGAAAATTGCCAAAAAATGTTATAGCCAGGAAGAGTAAAGCCGACGTGTAGGCCTCAGTGTTTCGTTGAGAACAGCTCCGTGCGTTTGGCTTAACAATCTAGCCCGAAGATCTTTCAGTTTTCAGCCCAGTCTTCGGCCTCTACCCTTGCAAACTCACCGACACCAAGTCCAACCGTTGTGAGAAGCCCAGTTGTACCTGGCACGAATTGTTTACCTTTGTTGTGTCCAACGGACACTGATATCCCAGCAGGTGACAATATGAGTGCTGAAGACCAGTGGAAAGAGCAAAGTCAGCAGTTAGCCAAACCACGTGAGGCTGGCAGTATACTTCACCCTGCAAAGTCCACCTCATCTGACCAGCTGCGTTATAATCTCGTGCTCTTCCAAGCGTCGGAGTCCAGTAATCCATCCCCCCAAGTGCGCTACGAGCACGATGTCGAGTTTTAACCGAGTTTAATGTCCAGACTCCTCGATGCTGGTGAGGACTAGTTAAAACTGAGGCAAAGTACCAGTCTTGGAAAGCAAAGTGATCAACGAAATCGGCCTATGAGAATCACTTATGTGGGCGAAGCCAGTACAAGACTGATCATGTCCAGCCCAAGTAGGCTGAAAGGTGTGAAGATCCATGTTCGTCCAGACCTGGACCCAGTAGACAGAGAGCAGCTCAAGTCTGCCATCATTGAGCTGAAAAGACGTACTGGTGAGGGGGAAAGAAATCTTCTAATCGTAAATTTTCGGGTGGTTTCCAACAATCAACGAATCAGGATAAACAAGCTGCTCACACTTCAAGCACGCCCGGCGGCTCCTGCTGCGGCCCGCGAGTAGCTTTCACAAACGGTTTCAGTGTTATGAACAAGCGCGATGAGCTTTGTTGTTTCCTTGAGTCTGAGCGGCCAGACGTAATGGAACTCGTAACAACATGGCTGCATTCAGAGTTATACACCAAAGAACTTGAATTCAACGGTTACTCTTGCTTCCGATGCGATAGACTAAAGAATGCCCACGGTGGTGTATTACTTTACACCCGGTGTTCCCTGCGTGGGAAACTTGTGAGCACCTAGCAAAGTGACGATGGTTTGCGTGAGCTAATGTGGTGGTCCATCCGCCTCAGGCGCGGTTTATCGCAGTCCCCTGAATCATTGTTTGGATTGGATGCCCATTCTTCGAACTCACATGGGTTGTCCACACTTTCTACTTATGGGCAATTTTAACTCTCCTCGAATACAATGACCTGATGTGCATTTGTTGCCTGGACAGAGTGAGGTTGAAGCGAAGTTCGTGGATTTGGTACTTGAAACTGGTGCATCGCAACAAATATGCCAGCCAACACGCAAAACAACAAGCTCAACCCGTCCTGTCTCGACCTAATGCTAACGAGCTACGAACAACGGTTGCGTGACGTAAGGATCCTGAAGCCCCTGGCTATAAGCGACCATGCAGTACTCATAGCTGATATGGAATTATCTATGTGGTATTCAAGTCCGCTGGAACCAGCTCTCAACTACTGGAAAACGGACTTGGATCATCTACCTCGAGCCGCAAGCCAACTGGATTGGTCTCTGTCACAAGCTGCATCTGTGGAAGACCGTTGGATATTTATAAAAAAGAGATTGACATCCTTGTGTTCCCAATTTGTCCCTTTGAAAGGTCGGAAGGTTGGACCGATTAAGCCTCATTGGTTTGACAAGGAGTATGGAAATCTGGCTCGGAGACAGCGCAGGCTGTGGTAGAAATTGCTCCCCTCAGGCTCTACCAATGATTACGAAGGGTATAAAAATCAGCGGAATCTCTGCAACAGTGCAAAAACGAATAAGCGCCGACATTGAAAAGAGCAGCTCGCAATAGGCGCGAAGACCGCCCCAAAGAGAATCTTTGCAGACGTGAAGCGACGCCTGAAGCCGACAGGTGATGTGTCAGCGCTGGATGGCCCGGATGGACAACCCCTAACCTCCAGCACTGAACGTGCGTCCGCGTTGGTGGCGCACTTCGCTTCTGCTTTTACAAAGCAAACCTGTGCTTTTGTGAAACGATGCACATACAGTGCCAAAAGAATACATTGTATGTCCGGAAATAATGACGCTAGTACAAATTTCTAACCGAACACGGATAAACGATTAACGGACCAGACACAACTGCTGATAATTCACAAGTAAATTTTGATTTTTCGTAATTCGATAGAGTTGTACAGAAACCTTTCTACTTGCTCTTAAATACAGTATCAGTATCAGGTGTATGTTCCGAGTTCCACGTGTACCGCTTTTACCGAACTCGACAGGTAGGTCAACTACTCACAAAACTTGACGGTACCAAACCGGCCGAATCTGATGGGCTTCACCCACTGCTTCTCAAGTCACTTTCGACCATCATCTCTCCTGTCGTGACTGACTTTTCAGCAGGTCGCTGTCCGCAGGTTCGTTGCCGATTAACTGAAAAGGTTCGGTGGTGATGCCTGTTTCGAAAGGCGGTGACCCTATCAAACTAGACAAAAACAGGCCAATTTGTCTGACAACTATTTTGTCAATGGTTGCTGTAGAAATCGTGAAAAAAGAATTGCTGCAGTTGCTACAGTCCAAAGAGGTCCTGACGCCCGCACAGTACCGTTTTATGCAAAACCACTCATGCATTACAAACATGCTTGTGACGAGGTATGAGTGGTTTAAGGCAATACGCAAGGGAAAGTCTGTCGATGTGATATTCATCGATTTCAATAAAGCGTTCGACAAAGTAAGCCATGAGGTGCTCCTTCACAAACTCTAGAGGTGCGGTGTCGATGGCTCACTGCGCCGGTGAATCCGTGATTTACTTGTTGGACGAGAGTGGAGAGTACAGATCGACGACCATCTAACTGACTGGTATCCCACTACAAGTGGCGTGCCTCAAACCACTGTGTTGGAGCCCTGTTCCTGATCCACAGCAACGATTTACCTCAGCTTCTCCGGTCGCTGTGTGCCTTTTCTGCGGACGACATGAGGATTTGAAGGGAAATTGTCGCTCCCGACAAATGTGGCGCACTTCAGCAAGACCACAACCGCCTATGCACATGGTCTGCATCAGTTCATCTCCCAGTCAACCCAGCCAAGTCTGTATTTGTGAGCCTGGGAAAGGGTGCTGACGGCCGAACCTACACCCTTAATGACCAACCGCTATATCCCACATCCTCCGTGAAGGACCTAGGTGTACTCTCGCACTACGATTTGAAGTCCGTGGACAACACGAACAGGCTATATCGTAACGGACTGCGCATGATGTGGGCGCTCAAACGTAGCTTCGGCACATGGCCTGAATAGGGTGCCAATCGCCTCTTCTCTTCCATCATTAGACCAATGCTAGAGTACGGTTCGCCCGCCTACTTTCCGATTCGAACGGATCCAACACGTTGCTACCAGGCTCATACCGAGTTGACGTGGCTTGGGTATGAAGACCGGTGCAAGAAACTAGGACTACACCATGTCGGGTGCGAGTCGACCTCATTATGACCTACCGTATTCTACATCTCGGTGACTTCCAATGCTGAGGACAATGCTGCACTTACGAGGGCCATGCAGCACACGCAGACACAGATACAAACCTGTCGTGCCAAATGTGAAGCGTGTTTCCCACCCTGGCCCCTAAGGTCGGCGGACATGAGGAGGCAAGTTACGTTCGACCGTCGGTGCGTTTTGATATTTAGCTCACATCTGGTGGGTACATCGCGTGAGCAACGAGCGTGTTCGACGCCTTGTTTACGGCTCAGGAAAAGGATCTGAACCGCTCAGCACCGTTATTTCCCGCACCAGGCTCCGATGGCACGGCCACGTGTTACGCATCCCGGCCCACCGACTCCCACGACTTGCGTTGTTTGCTCACCGTGGATGTGGGTGGAAGAGGAGAGGTGGCCAAGCGATGATCTGGTCCAGGGGAATGAAATCCCTCACTTCGGAGTTAGCCTCGGATGGAGCGTCACGGCTCCCTGGTTGGGGTCCAAAAGACGGTGAACACGTTTGGCTGGATACACTTGTTGACATGGCAAAGTGCCGACCTCAGTGGCGTTTGTGCTGTGAGTTTCTTTGTCCCTCCCCATCCCTTTTAGCCTCCCCCTCCATCTACGATCTCATTTCCTAGGATAAAACTTTTTTTCTTTTTGCCTAGTAGCTGGCTGGAAGTTTACCGGAACGATGCCTATCCGTTGCTGGTAGCTCAGCTGGCATGCAACTGTTGTATCTATTTTTCCTTTTGTATTGTATTATATGTATGTATTTCCTTCATGTATTGCGGCACAATAGCGGGTGTTTTCCCACCTCTAGCTGATGTGTATAATGATGAATGATGATTCCCACCCACTGTGCTCCGAACGAGGAGTGGTAAATATTTGGAACAGTTTACCTGAACATGTGATTGAGGTAACATCTGTGCAGCAGTTCAAAACATTGTTAGCTTTATATTTTACCACTATTCGATTCTGAGAACGATTGCACACTTATGATGACATATCACATTTGTGAGTCCTGAAATATCGTGAGTCAGATATTTTAAATGTCACAAGAGAAAACGATATTCACGGCTGACAAGTTTTATGGCGTATTTCCCCATATTTCGAAGAGTTGTACAGAATTCGTATATACTTGTTATATAATATAGTATTCATCAATAGCAGCACATTAGCTCTCCGGATTCATGCTTGACTGCCGTACCAATCACCGTGACTTAAGGATTGAAGAATAAGAAGAGGGAGAGAAGGGGACAAAGCATAAAACCTAAATGCACAAAAAAAACATTCGGGGTCAAGGCAGCTACACATTGTCAACAACATAACGTGTCAAACACGTGGCTATCGCGCATAGTAAAGGTGGCATTGGCGAGACGTCTTCCTTGCGGCTTTCACTGTCACGCGTCGTAATCAGACATTACTACACAGACCACGTAGGAAGAAACACACTCTAAGAACACAGTCCGAAAAGGAGACGACATTAGACACGCTACTATCAGCAAAGCCGTACGGTATTTAGAGCCAAGCACAACGAGGGTCACGTGAACTCCAGCATAGATGACAGGGACCAACAGCGCCCAGCTTGATTACCAGTGTATGCATTTCCAGCTGACAAGTTAATTTGTGTCCAACTCAAGCCATGCTACATGCGGCAAAAGAAGCAAGGCCCTCCTCGCTAAGTGGCGGCGGGGAACAACGCAGTACGTGCCCAAGCCAACAAAACTTATTCACTGCTAACCCTTATTCTAAGGAGATAGCCCACGAAAATATTTGCGGACACTTGTGCCAGCGGACTCCAGTAATGCTAGGTAGACAGCGATGATAACAAACTTGAAGGCATCTCAGGACTTCAGACCGAAGTGGCTAAGTCCACCTACCACAGGACAGGTTGGACCTCACAGGATCTGCTGAGAACCGTGAAAATACCACGTAGAAGAAACTTGAAGAAAGCTTGGCTCAAGGCTACGGATATTCTAAAAGCGACTGCACATTTCTCTCTTCCCAACTGTACTTTCCTATTCCGAGTTCCTGTATTTATTGTACACCTTTGTTTTAACTGACCAACAACCGATAAACACTTTTTCGGGGTTCGATTCGCCTTCTAGTTTCGGCTACGCGTGTTGTGCCGTTCATCATCCGTCTGCTTGCCTCACTCATCGATCACCAGATCTAGCGCGTCGAATTAATGTGCCGACTAAGTTTTATCTTCCGACCGGATTGTGCGACTAACTGACGGCCTACCGATGATCGGGCTTTACCGAGGGTCAGGTCCAGCCTTCTTACACTATAGACTGTGAGTTCTTTTATGTAATTAATCCCTTTTAGTTTGGTTTTTCTATTACATATTCAGTGACCCCATTTTCTTTTTTTGTTAGCTCAGAACTCCTTTTTGTACCTTTACTTTGTCGGACTCCGTTTCCCGCACTGAAAATCCAGAAACTTTTGTTGGTCTCTCCTTGCCTGCCCTCGATTCATTTACTCCTCATGTGTGGTTTTTACAATTGGAAGCCATTTTTCGCACACGTCGCATTGAATCCCAGTCCTTAATGTTCGTGCATATCATTGCCCAGCTTCCTACCCACATCGCAACTGCTCTTATAGAGTTGCTCGATCCGATTGCGGCCGATGCATCTTACGATAAGCTGAAAGCCGCCGTTTTAAAGCGTACCAGGGCTTCCGACGAAACTAGACTTCGACAGTTACTCTCCGGCGTTGAACTAGGCGATCGCACGCCGTCACAACTCCTCAAGCACATGCCTACGTTGCTCGGTTCCTCAAAGATCAGTAACACAATTCTGCGACAGCTCTGGACGAAATGTCTTAAGGCGAACACCAGCTTTTCTCACTGTGTTCCCAGATGACTTGTCTTTGGACAAGCTGGCCGAGACAGCAGACAAGGTTCATGAGTGCTTTCATAAAAACGTAGCGTGTCACTCAGTTGAGTCGACCGCTAACGCCGATCGTATTACTGACCTGATTGAAGCCATTTCCAGGAGGTTATCAAAGCTGGAGCTCGCTATCTCGAGCAATAATGGCTACCGTGATAGAAGCCCTAGACGCTCCTCTCGAAGTAGACCTAGTCCCACCAGGAGTTCGACACGTCATTTCTGTTGGTACCATCACCGTTTTGGCGATGATGCAAGGAATTGTCGACCTGGCTGTGACCACTCGAAGGCATTCCACAAACCGCAGCAGGGAAACCTCAACGCCAGCCAGTGATGGCGACAGCTGCGTCTGGCCACTCTTATAGTCGCCTACTTTACGTCTACGATTCCTCAACCAATTCGTACTTCTTGGTTGACACCGGTGCCGAGGTCAGCGTTATTCCTCGTGCTGCAGAAAAACGCAACCTACTTCCAACCGCGCTGACATTACAGGAGGCTAACAATACCAAGATCCATACATACGGCCAGAAAATGCTGACTCTCAACCTTGGTCTTCGTCGAAGTTTTCCCTTTGTTTTTCTCATCGCTGACGTCCAACGCCTCATCCTTGGTGTTGATTTCCTCACCAGGTCCGGCCTGATCGTGAACCTGCGTAACCGTAAACTGCGCGACAGTCTGACATCCTTGTTCATCCCGGGCAAAGTCACTTCGATCGGTCTTCGCTTGGCATTGCCCACCGACAATGTGTTTACGGAATTACTGTTGCAGTTTCCTGCTCTTTATCAATCGTTTAATGACTGTCCTGAGCCTAAGCACGAAACTACTCACCACATCTTAACACACGGACCGCCAGTAACCGCCAGACCTCGAGGATTACCACCAAACAAGCTCGCTACTGCCAAGGCAGAGTTCGAACATATGCTTCATCATCGTGTCGTTCGTCTTTCCAATAGTCCATGGTCCTCCCTGATTCATATGGTTCCCAAAAAGTGCAGTGGCCATTGGAGACTATGCGGAGATTACCGGGCGCTAAACAATACCACCGTCCCAAATAAATATCCGATTCCGCACATCCATGAGTTTTCAACTGGTTTACATGGAAGAACAATTTTCTCTAAGATTAACCTGGTGCGCGCATACTACCAACTTCCGATTGCTCCCGACGATATTCCGAAGACCGCCATCACCAAACCATTCGGTCTATGAAATGCCGAAGACTTTCCAAAAGTTTACCGATCAAGTCCTTAGAGGGCTCGACTTCGTCTATCTCTACATTGAAAATATTCTTATGGCAAGTTTCAATTATGATGAGCAGCTGTCACACCTTCGATCGATTTTCGAACGCTTTGCTCATTACGGCGTTACAATCAATGTCGAAAAGCGTGTTTTTGGCCAAAGTTCTGTTGCTTATTTGGGCCTCCGAGTTGATTGCAACGGCACTAGTACACTCCCCGAGATAGCACGAGTGAGTGCAGAGTACACCATGCCACAATCCTTCAAAAGTATCCGTCGTTTTGTCGGCATGATAAATTACTACAGCAATTTCCTACCAGATTGCTCTGGGCTACTCCAGTCATTGAGCAATTTACTTAAAGGTAAGTCACAGAAATTTGAGCCCACTCAAGAAGCTAGTAATGCATTCGACACGATCAAGCACGCTTTGTCTAACGGTACCGCGCTTAGTCATTTGAGTACTGATGTTGATACCACTCTCGCCTTCAAGACGGATGCATCGCAGACCGCCGTTGGGGCTATTCTCCAGCAGGTAATCAACGGTCAACCTGAGCCGCTATCCTTTTGCTCTCACAATCTACAGCCAGCACAAACGCGATACAGCACCTTCGGTAGAGAACTTTTAGCTATCTACCTCGTCATCAAACATTTTCGGCACCTGCTTGAAAGCTGCACGTTTACCATTCTTACAGACCATAAACCACTTGCCTCTGCATTCCGTGATTCCACCGGCCGTTTCTATCCCAGAGAAATTCGTCACTTAGATTATATCTCACAGTTTTCGACTGACATTCACTATGTTAATGCTGCCAATAACGTTGTCGCCGATGCCATGTCGCTTATATGTCTTGACCAAGTTTCACGGGAGACGATCATGTTAAAAGACATAGCAGCTCATCAGGAAGGACATAATGAGTTTGTTCAACTGAGATCAAAATATCACAGCTGCCAATCCTTAATCTAGACTCCAAAATTTACTGTGATATTTCTACTGGCAAGCACCGGCTTCAGCAATACCGCCGAATCGGCTTTGACCACATGCATGGAGGCTCACACCCGACCATCCGAGCCACCGTCAAGCTAAGTACTGATCGCTTCATTTGGCATAACATGCGCCCCGAGATCCAGCAGTGGACCAAACACTGTATCACTTGCCAAACCAGCAAGATGCACCGTCATATGATTACCGTCCCCGGCACGTTTGCTCCTCCCGCCGCCCGTTTCAAATATGTTCATCTCGACATCGTTGTACCCTTGCCTCCATTCCACGGTTTTGTCAACTTATTGACATGGGTTGATCGATATACGCGTTGGCCATGTGCTGTGCCTTTACGTGATGCTTTTACAGAAACTGTGGCGCGAACATTCATTGAGAATTGGATTTCCGTCTTTGGCACGCCAGCCACTATTACTACCGATAAAGAGCTCCAGTTCAATTCGGTCTTGTTTCGTGACTTGAACCGCTTGCTTGATTGTTCCCACCACGGACAACCGCCTATCATCCAGCTGCTAATGTCATCGTTGAACGTTTCCACCGTCAACTCAAAGCCGCAATTACTGCTTCGCAGTCTATCTCACAATGGTCAGTAGGTCTACCGATTATCTTGCTTGGCATTCGTAACACCATTAAAGAAGACATTGGCTGTTGTCCGACTGAGTTGGTCTTTGGCACTACTCTCAGACTCAAGGGTTATTGGAGAAGTTGATCCGACCTCGTACGTCACACACCTGAGGCGACACTTCAGTTCAATTCGTCCAACACCACCTCGAATCAGTCCTTGGAGTCAACAGGTACACTGGAATTTGCGCACTTACTTTTTCGTTCCCGTGCGTGCCGATTCCGTCCGTAAACTTCTTACACCGCTTTACGAGGGCCCCTTTAAGGTTGTTGCCCGGAAGGAGAAGTAATTCGTTCTGGATAGAAATGGTTATCAGGATACTGTTAGCATTGAACGCTTAAAGCCGGCTTGCATCGAGACGCGACCACTATCGAAACCCGCGGACATTCCTGTCAGTAACCAGCCCACCTTCCCAAGTACGCCTCCTACTCAGCCCATGGGCTGAGTACCCACGCACCCCCATGGGGGTGCACCCCACGCATCTCCAGACACAAACTTGCTTCGGACGAACAGTTCTTCTCCCTTCCAGACTACGAGAAATGACACACAGTATCGAGCCTTCGTCTCAGTGACTCACGCTCTAAGGGGGGGGAGTTCTGTAGCGATTGCACATCTCACATCTCCAAATTGTACTTCCCTATTATCATTTCCAATATTTGTTGTACAGGTTTGTTTTAATTGAACAACAATCGATAAAAACGCTTTTTCTGGGGTCGATTCGCCTCGTGATTTCGGCTAAGCGTGTTGTGCCGTTGGTCGTCCGTCTGTTTACCTCGTTCACCGATCATCAGATTTACCGCGTCGAATTATGGTGCCGACTAAGTTTCGTCTTCCGACCGGATTGTGCGACTAACTGACGGCTTACCGACGATCGTGCTTTACCGAAGGTCAGGTCCAGTTTTCAGACTGTGAGTTCTCTTATGTAGTTAAGCCCCTTTAGTTTGATCTTCCCATTACATTCTCAAATATTTCAATTTGGACTCAACACGTTGAAATCTGCTCGCCGAAGGAAGACATTTGCCAGCGGCAGCCGTGCACTGACGAGCAGCTTTATTTTCCTCATGAATGTTTGCGGAGACGCTTTTTGCCACCGAGTCTGCACTACCGTACTCCGATCAACCATGCTTTGGTTTGGAAGACAACGGAACAACACGGACGAGGAATGTTGCATCTATGGATAACAGATGCAAATGGTGATTGACCAACAAAAGGCGATTCTTTTATACAGACTAGAATCGCAATTTGATTGAAGAATTGGTAAAAGTGATAGTCATCAAAAAAGGTATGACAAAGTCCAACACCAAACTGAAGCTTGAAGAAAAGCTGAATTCGATCTCGCGACATAAACCAACCAGGGGAGATGTGCGGATTAAAAACCTATCCAACAGAAACTTATCGGCGAGGAGAAAGCAGTCATTGCCCGAGGTACGCAACATAATAGTAAGGACTCCAATGGACAAAGTTGATTGCATGACGCAAGCACACCACCAACTCAGCTATACCAACGCATACCATTTGATGAACGAAGGCCCGACAAAATGCTTAGAAGGCAACATCAGACGCACTCCGCAAAGAGTGGAACAAATCATAAATTTGGGACGCAAGATGATGCGACCACAAGACTCGGTACTACCGCGGTTCTACAGTTTACCTAAAGTACACAAAAGCGGAGCGCCTCTTCGCCACATCGTGTCGTTACTTGGGGTACCAAATTACAGACTTGCAAGAGTTTCGGAGACGGCTAAAACCCCTAGTCGAGGGATCAAAACCCTCTTAATCAACTCGACAGAACAGTTTTTTTCGGAAACTTACAAGCACTAAAGCCTTGTTCACATCAAGCGCCATCACAAGGACGACACACACAAGGACGCGCTTGCTGGACGAACATACATCAGCTGATGCAAGTAGTAAAATCGACACCAAACAGATGATGGAATTTGTTCAAAAGCACATTCACTTTTAATGGCCAAATTTACGAACAGACAAGAAGCACACTAATGGGATCGTGGATCTTTAATTTGGTAGCCGAGGCAGTGATGCAGACGATAGAACAAATGGCACCTTGGTCATCGTCAAGCGTTCCAAACTGGAGTAGACACACAAACTATACAACAGTGTGTTCGATGGTATCAAATTCACCAGGGAGAAGCAGTTACCATTCTTAGACGTTCTCATAGGAAGGACTGGTGCTAGACGACTGGAAACACCAGTCCAACGAAAATCAACGCATACGGACCAGATGCTCAATTACGGTATCAATCATCTGGCAGCCCACAAACGCAGCTGCGTGCGAACCCTTTTCAAACGAGCGCGAATAACCTGTAGCACACCGCAGCTGAGGCAGGCGGAGGAAGACCATCTCTTCAGTCTACCCAGGCGAAGCGCGTACTCAAAGGTTGCACACTACGCCGTCTGGCGCCACAAAAGCTCTACAATGTACCACAACAAACGCAACAGTTGCTTTATACCAACAGAATCTGAAATGGCAGCGAGACTATTATAACCTTTTTTTAAAGTCAAAGTTGCACACCAACCAACGGAGACAATTCGCAGTAAACTGTTCAAAGAGAAAGATGAACGTATCAAGAAGGAAACAACTGATGTGATTTATAAGATCTGCTGCAGGAATTGCGACAAATACTACGTTGGACAGACTGGAAGAAAGCTTGGCACAGCCCAGCCATTCGTCGTCACGATCAGAACTCAAGTTGTCTAACTGATAACACGCCAACATCCACAGAAGGGCTAAAGACCGGATGGCACGTGAGTTCATGGAAACCTGGCATTCAAAGCAGTATTCGATCAATAAGCGCTTAGACCTCGAAGTCGCTTACGAGGCACTGGGACCTAGACCCCTGAAGGCGCACTGAACATGTTGCACAGTCTGGCAAGGAAACGTCTGCAAAATAGTCACACAGCTAAAGAACAAATCAAAATCTACTCTCCCAGAAATCATAATAATAGTTGGGGTCCACATACAAGTAAACGATCCGTGCCACAATCGAAGATCGTCAAAATCAGGCTCAAAGTCCAACCAGTTGAGAAGAACAACGCACGCAAGACTCAGTGATATAGTGACGGACGAAAGTGTACGCTAAAAGCTTGCCATTGCATATGGAAAAAGAACGAATTTATTGGAGATTAGCAGGGAGATTTATTGTGTATTTGAGATTCGTCGCCAATAGACTAAGTCAGTTAGCCAACGGACGTCAAGGAAAAGGCTAGATGGTTGTGTTTTGTGCTATCGGAACCCGTCAGTAGCGCATCCGCCGGATCCGAAATCAGCGCTGACTCGTGGGGCGGATGCGCGCTAATCATGACCCCTAACATGAGTGAACGGCCGTCCGGTTGAGCTTAGCAGCAATAAATCTTCTCCAAAAGTATAAAGTCATCCGAGACACTGTAAGTCACTAGCCCTTTGGAGAGAAGGGAAAGACAAAGGATGAATAACTGCGGAGCGTCAATTCCCGTTTGAATCGAAACCATGGGGTGCATTCACACGACCAGAGTGACCTAAAAATCACCCACCATGGTAGGAATTGGCCAAAGAATACCGAGAAGTAGATTGCACACGCACAAGGGATAGTAAGAACAAGAGAGGGAAAAACAGCGCGAGATATGACCGAATCTGGAAGCATGGCATGTGCATAGGAGTGGTTTAGATACAGGTTAGGGAGACAAATCATTGTGTGTATATGTGTTGGTGAGATTTACAGAGAGAGAGACAAAATGAGAAATGCAGGAAATGATTGTACATGTGTGGGATCAATCGGACTGGAACGGAGGTTGTTAGAGCGACAAAGCATAAAAAATATATATCGCGGACTAAAACGTAAAGATACACTATCACTCTCCGACCAATTCGAAAAGCTCAGCGTAAAGATCGTCGGGGAATTCGAAGTGGTCCTCTTCCCTTAGACTGTCCAACAAAATCCGGTGCTCGTTACCCATTTCTCGTAGACCGTCTACTGCAGTGGAGACCTGGAGCATAATTTTATCCACATCTTGAGACCGGGAGTTAAGGCTGTAGCGAATCGCGTTCATCATTTTCTCTCGTAAGGCCTCGACGGTTTCGCGGTCCGATAAAGTCTCGAGGTCTGGAGCGAAACAGAGAAAAAGGGAGATACGCAAATGATAAAGACTTAAACTCCGATTGAACGGAAGTTTATACTGCAGGGCCTTTTTACCCTTTCGGAAATCGTCAGCAGTGCGGGCTTCATCTGAACCCTGTAGAGCTAGAACCTATGACTCGAGCGCTGCCAGGTTGTGGTTAAGGTCACCGATCTACAGGGGACGTTAACAACCATGGTAACTAGATGTGGTATAGCGCCACTCACTATGCACTGCCTTGCATGGTACTGCCGTGCCAAGAACAGGGAGGCGCAGTGGTGACGCTTCCCTTAAGGATGAAAGGGCCGGGAATGTGATGGTTGTCTGGGTTTAGATGCGATAAATTCTTAGGTTTGCCATTCACGCCCTTACTTTATAATAAAAAGTTATATATGTACGAGAAGTCACAAAGAAATTAAGGAGTAAAGACTAACAAAAGAACAGTAACAAGTCGGGATTTCGGCGGAGATGGATAAATTGATTAAGCAGAGAACACATGTAGCTGAAATTGATTAGGCCCTATTTACATCGAGATGGCAAAATGAGCAAAGCTTTTGATAAAATAACTCACCTGAATTAAGTATCACCAACGCAGCAACTTGGCCTAAATGCTGCAGTTGTTGCGTCAACTTCGATAGTCGCTTAGCACTTGCAAATCCGCTTTGGAAAAATAGCTCACCGGCAGGAAATATGGTGATCAACTGGTCAAGTGTTAGGACAAAGTGATCGGGTCCATGCCATGTGCCGAATTCCGTATTCCAGTAGAGATAGTGGGCCATGAAGGCCAACTGCAAAATCGGAGCGCAAGTAAATGGTAAATTAGACGGACGAAACTCCGAATTGGTCAGTGTACGACGTGGCAAAAAAGCATGAAGAAACTGATGGAACTGGCCAAGCTGAGGCACTCTATCCTATCCCACATTCTTCGTATTCTGTTCGCGTTCAACCTCACTTTCTTACGGGGATTACTCGTTGTTATTCAAGCGACGTGAGTTGTGGCGATCGGATCCACTGCACTACGGTTCTGGGATCATAGTTGTCCAACTGAGACGGAGATATTTCCTATGGTAAGATTTCGGCAACAGTACAGTGGGATTGCTACAGGGTACATCAAAAGATTTTGACTAATAGTGACACCAAAAGACCTGTGGCTACGGAATTGAGCGCAACACAGTTCAATGACAGTGTGGGCTATGATATATATATATATATATATATATATATATATATATATATATATATATATATATATATATATATATATATATATGTTCACCATCGGTTAAAAGACATTGTGCCATCAGAACCATGGCAGAAGAAAAAATTGGAGAAGACTGAAACAGGAACTGTGATCAAAAAATGGAAAACGATTTTTTGGGTTTTAAACAGGTCATTTTCATGTTTGCTGTTGTTTTGTGAGTTTTTGTGTATTTTAAAGGGGGGATATAATGGCAAAACAACACTGACGCCACAGATATCTGTTGCGCGCCATGAGGTTTGATGTTTCCAACCACTGAGATTCAGCATCTCGCGGTGCGCAACCTGCAAGACGGACTGGTCCGATTGTCGCCAAGCTTACAACCACAACCATTCACACGCTCTCTTGTTGCTACGATGCTATTCACTCATGTGGGCTATAATACCAATGCGATGAGCGAAAAGTGACCACAGGTAGGAAAACAACGCGGAGACAATAAGCACACTGAATGGAGTGAGACATAGTTAGTTCTACACAACAATTGTCAACTAAATGGATGATTGAGAAGTGAGAACCACAGGTGGAAAAAAGCTGCGCTAACAAAGTAATAGGATGTCATCGAGTTCGTCGGTAAGGCAAAGTGAGCCTTAACAACAGGTTAATGTACCCATTTGAAATCCGGTCCTTGGTTACGAATATTCTGCTATTAGAAACAGTAAAATACGTCTGCGAACTAGTAAGGCGGCTAAAGGAAGTGTTACTCAGATGCATTTAAAACATGCGCTTTACCTTAAACTGGGTCGCGGTTGGGACTCACGTTGGAAGATACATTTGTGACGAAATTGCAGCACAGGTCAGTAAGTTCGCACATCAACGAAGCTGACATGTATATACACGTTATGCAAAGGACACCTTATAACTCTGAAAATCGAAAGTAACGGCTGAAAGCTGTTGAAAGCTTTTAAGGATGCTCACTAGAATTTGCATCTAACTTGCGAATACGAGTCCGTCGACCGACCGCCGTTTCTGGACATCGATATTAGCTGAAACACAAGCCGAACGTGCAGCAGAAAGCTATTTATAAAACCCACTAGGACCGGACAGGAAGCCAGCTATTGTATTGCAGTACCAATTCATTACCCACGGAATCTAGTCTGCACTCTTGCTTTCCGGGAGCACAGCATTTGCACACCGGACACTGTTACCGTGGAACCGCAGAGGATCAACGACGTCCTAAGAGCAAATGGTTATCCGGATAAATTCATTCCGTCTGAAAGAACGTAACGAGAAAACTGCCGAGGATGAGTGTACCCAATAAAGAATTTATTCTATATTTACTATTCATAGGCATCAGTGCAGCTAATGTCCTGATCAAAGATACTGTCGAGTAGATCCATTCGGCGGCGCGCATACGCATAGTATACTACAACAACCCATTACACGCAGAACTTTCGATGACTGAACTGCCTTCGTAGACTTGACCAATGCTTGTGCATCAGTACCCGTGCTCTTGCAATGCACGATACGTGGGTCGTACTACGAAGTGCCTACCTTACATGATTCGCGAACATATCCCGGAGCGGTTTTAGAGAAGTAAAGCTTCATCATGTCGCATCTCCTCGCAAGCTAAGAGAAGGATTTCACAGCAACACCCCGCATGTCCCGGATCCGAGTTACAACAACTAATGTTCCTCTGCTTCAGTTACGGTCCATGAGACCGAATTGACTCAAGTTCATTTCAAAGAGAATCGTCATCTAAATTGTGAGTGCATGTCGCAATCTATTCACACAACAAGTGCCTCAAATGACTCATTAACCGTCGTGATGAGCGCTGACAGCCGAGACCTAGTGAGTGATTAGGGGTAGAAGTCTCGCGTAACATCCCAACGTCCTGGATTCAAACTGCCATCATGATGTCTAAAGCAGCTGAGTGTAAATGTGTGAGCGACCGACCACGTTTTCAAAAGGGCGACCTCTAACGTTCACGTGCTAAACAGGAGCATCAATGTAGGCTGCTAACAATGAACCTGGTGAAAGAAAAGCAACGGACTGAGAGAACGGTTACAACTGCGAATGCAGAAGCTGGGGCAGTCAGCAGTACGTGGTAGCTAGTGCGACCACTGGTAGTCATGTGCTGGATAGGAATATTACGAGGGCATCAGGGCTTACACAGGACCGAATCAACGACTTTGGAATTACAAGCCAGATGTCTGAACCCCTGGACCATCCGCTTTAAGGAGTGGATAAGACAAAGAAGAATAGGCCGATACCAATCATACAACCATGCACATCCTCTGGATCAGCCACTGAATATCAGTGGCGCTTCACAACAGGTCCTGAGTGACGATGCTTCACCGTCAATCCACAACAACAGAAAGATGTGGCTCAAGACAGGCGTCTTGTTTCACCTAAATAAAGTAAGTCCCATAAAGATTAAACTCGATGATGAGCGCATTGATGTCGTTTGTGCACGTGTGCTTAACAGGAGTTGACGATGTGATCCGCTCCACTTCCCCCCAATGAGGCTTGCCAAATGAGGAAACTCCTTCCATTCATCATGAGAAAAGATACCTGACCAGCGGAGCGCAATACTCGATCAACAATGCTCACCAGTTTTTGTAAAAGCTCAAATGTATGCGGAAAGACCATGAAGGAGTGATGGCATGCTTTGACGTCACCGTACTTCTCACCTCTATCATCATCATCATCATCATCATCAACAACAACAACAACAACAACAACAACAACAACAACAACAACAACAAGTACCAGATCGACAGGGCGAAGATGCGACCACTTGACCGACCCACGTGAGCCAATGGAAGACTGACATTCAAAGCAGGAGACGATCAATATTCACTTGGATCTGGCAGTGGCTTATGAGACCCTAATAGCCGCACTGAGGAGGTTGTTTAGCTTCGCAATGAATTGTATGCAAGAAAATTGCCTAGCCCAGAGAACACATACACCCTCTCATCCACACCCCGAGCTACAGGCATTCTCAATAATTTTCAACGGAGTGTTTTACGAGCAAGTGAGAAGAGCTAAAATGGGATCCCCCATACCTGGGACTTATTGCGGAGGTCGTCATGCAGAGGTTAGAAGAGGACCATTAGTCCGAAATTATGGGTGCGATACGTCTGTGATTCTCAAACGTAGCCAGTTACAGTCCGCACAAGACCTACACAACAATGCAATGGAATGTATTCGTTTCACCATGGAAGAAGAGGTGGAAAACCAACTCCTTTGTTTGAAAGTGCTGGTTACCAGAGCAGTGGAAGACGAATTACAAACATCATTTTGCAGAAAAGCGACACACTCCGACCAAATCCTGAACTACAATAGCAATCATCCTAAGTGGCACAAAATAAGCTGTATGCGGACCCCGTTTCGTAGGATAGAATTACATCGCAATACTGCAGAGACGAAACGAAACGAAGTGGAACATCTGTCTATGTCTTTCATTCGTAACGGCTACCCACGCAGTTTCATCCGAAGACACCTAAACCAAAGGAGCACAACTACCGCAGTTGCACCAACAACGGGGACACGTATCGCTTTGTCCTACATCAGAAAGGTATCGGAAAAGATAGCCAAACTCTTCAAGTCGCACAACCTGATGGTAGCTCACATACTTTGAATGGAATCTTGTCTAGACCTAAAGTCACACGAACGCCGAAATGTCGTCTACAGGATACAATGCGAGAACTGTGAGAAAAACTATGTTGGTCAAACATGGAAAAAACTATCTACAAGAATACAAGAGTACAAGCGTGTATGTCGATATCATGATGCATCGTCACAGATCTCAGCGCATCTGGATGAGGAAGGACACAATGTTAACAGGGAAAACACGGAAAATCTGGAATACGGAGGGAGAAGAAAATGAAGAGAATTCCTTCCTATGGATAATTCAGTGAACCTCCGCAATGACCTCGATCCAGTGTACCTACAGCTGAGAAAGCATGAAAATGTGCGACCGAAAATCGAACGAACAGAGGTCACGGGACACGGAGCGATGAGACCAATTTCAAACAGTAAGTCCAGACGACACTTTCCGTGAGATTATCCTCTACGCAACTGTGCACTGAAGATGCCACTGAGGGAAGTGGTGAAACGTTTGCCATTATATTACTCAACTCGGTAAACCCATCAAAACATTAAGCACTAACCCGAACTACAGGTATCCCGAATCATGAGAAAAGACGTTGTTACAGAGGGTTGTGAGGACACCACATAACTGTTCACCTGGTGTAGTTGACTACATATCAGAGATCAATGTACTTTCTGAGGGAACCAATACAATATAATGCAATACACTTTTCATGTATCACAACCAAGAGAAAGACTCGAGTGGTGTTCTGCTTCCATACCAGTTTCGTTGCTGCTAGCTAATTTCTAAATGAAATCGCTTCGCAAGTTGAGCTCAAGAGAAGAGTAGCTGCGATTTGAGCAGTTTATTGTCTGTTTGGACCATTGTTCCAAAATGGTAACGTGCGCTATATGCGACTAATGCCAAGGCAGTGGACCTCCGAGTGGGACATCGTTTCGCTCGGTGGAGACCAGCTGATTATATGTCAGTTTGTGTTGAAAGAGGACAATGTTGCGTAATTGGAAAAAAACGATCGGCATTAAGTTGGTATTCAGCATTGATACAAAATGACCTCCCATTACCTGAGTTGGACTCAGAAAGGCTGTTCATTCAACCAATGCTATCTCCAATAATGGCCACAGTATCGGTGCTCCAAGCCACACAAATTCGTCTCTGACGGTTTCCAAATCGCAGTGGGTAGGTTACCTAGTTGCGCGGCTTCGGAGTCAAACCGCAAATGCGCAGTAATCGACTTAGGAGACCGCCCGACGCAAATTTTAAGTGCAACATCGACATATTCAGTCACGGGATCGTAAAGAATGAAACCATGTGCACAACACTCGGGCCGGACAATGGGTACTTGGAACGCCACATCTTCGCGGATGAGTCTCCGGCATATCTCCGAATAATGCAGCGCAGTTTTAATAACATCACAATGGGGGTTGGCTCGGATTCAAACATATATACGGCTTTAGAATGTTAAGAATAAACAAACCTATGCTAGCGAAAGTGAAATGAAAGCGTAAATAGAAAGTTAAGTATAACTAACTGGAGAAGGTACGGTACACAACGGTCATTACTACAATGACAAAACGAGAATGTCAACAGGTCGACCGAAGGAAAGGAGATCAGAAGACACCGATGCAAGGGAAATTGCAAATGGTATGAAAGCATTCATATTAAAAAGACATGAGTAAGAAATCCATTGCGGGACGTTCATCATCAAAGACACCGGGTATGTAGGTAAGATGAACGAACCTCGAAGCCGCTATTGCGCACCAATAAGATGCGATCATGTGGTTTTAGGATGGGGAAGCCGGGAATACGTTTGATGAACCGGACCATGTCTGTGAGACTTTCGTTAAGTTGTTCATGGAAAACGGACCAACAGGCTTGGCGAACGGACTGCGAAACCTCGATCGGTTGGTTCCACTGAAAAACAGAGTCAACACCAAAATAAAATGTCATGGGTGATGATTGCTAAAGGTAATGAAAGCAGTTACACAACAAAACATGAGGACATTATGTCCCAGTTTCTTCTCGCAGCTCTGGTCGACTTTACTTGATTAGCCTAAACGAGAACGAAAACCGTCGTTGGATGACCAAAGTCGAAACTTCACACTACGAATGAGGTCCCGGTGGTCACAGAGAACAGCTGTTTGCCGTCAACGGAAACCGTGGTCCCACCTGAGATTACGTGTCGCAAGGCGAGTACCCCCAGGTACACATAATGTAGGACGATACCAAGCGGTTGTTTTCAAACCCGTCTGAAACCAAGCGTTCTCGATAGGTTCCAAGCATTTTTCGACGTGTTGAACAACCATACTGCTTATTATTCGGACGGTGCATGTACAGTTGTTCTCAATACAGTCCACACGACCCACATTGTATTCAGCTCGAGACATGAACGGGCACGGTTCGCAACCGGCACCAGTGTGTCTCATGCCGAAGTGTTTGAAGGGATCAGCTCGATCAAGAGGAGAAACGAGGGAAGCCGCAGGATATATGCTTCATGGACACTGTGTTGTTTCCACACAATGACAAAACTGTTGGCAAGTGAGAGTAAGGCGTCGCGATCTTAGAAGCATTAAGGCTTCACATCGAGTTCCCATCCTACTAACGTTCCCTATCCATAACATCCTTATGGTCGCGTGACAACGAATCATCAGTACAAACTGCCATTGTGTTGCGGCTGTTGCTGATGGCAGCGATGCATTGCGGCTGAGGGGCGCACACTCGATAGATAACACGAATGAACACAAAACAAATTCGACACGGAAACGTACCTCCCAATCGAAAAACTCGAACAGTTGAAACAGCGTACCGCGATTGTCCAATGCGACGTCGACAAGTTTCGGCTCAGTTCGCACATCGTTAAAATGTTTTGTGTACACCTGCATAAAGCTTGGCTTGATCAACCGGGACAAACGACGAGCAAGCACCTCCTCTTGACTCAGCTCCGACAGATGTGGGGTTGTCGTGTCAGCGGCTGTGGACATCCCATTTGACAGAATGGAAGGCGCGAGATGATCGTCCTTCACGAGGGATCGAACGGAGTCTCTACGGGAGTTTGATCCAGAAGCGGGACATACTGTAACCGGGATGGCGATGGAAATGGAGGTGCCAGAATTCATTGACAACGGATCAGAAATCCCGTGAGCGGAGGCAATTTGAGGTAGGCTGGTTGAAGATTCAGAGTTGTTCCCGTTGGTCTGCATGAGAATGCACAGAAACCGCGGTGGCGTTATGGAGTGAATGCGATACAAAAAATACCAACACCCAAAATGGAGGTCAAGTGATTGAGGAGTAATCGGAAAAACAGGGGACACCAGAACCACACACATATGGAGAGAAACGCTAGTACACAGTAGATGTTGAGTACTAGTAGCGAACAAAGGGAACTGGTTAAGTAAGTATGTATAACTTACAAAGTTCTGGAATAGAATGGCAGGTTCAGCTACGGGTTGAACAGCAATGGGAGCCATAGACGATATTCTTTTCCGTTCACCGGAGTATGATTGTGTGGGAGATGATGTTGGCGAGGTATCCCCCATAAACTGCTCTTCGACATCGTCAACGCGATCACCCGAACTATCCGCCGTGTTATTACTCGACTTCATGGGGACTTGTGTGATGACCACGTGAAGTGATTGAGGATCGGACTGTGTGTTGGCAGCATTCGAGGTGAGCAGTTGGGAATTCGCCGATACCTGTAAGCAGAGAGAGTGAGACAACTGACGTAACGAAAAGGATCAATTGTGGACACAGTAGGTATATGAAGTGGAGCGCATGCGAAATAAGACAGATATGTGGGCAGAATATCCACGGAGTCAAACTGCATGTATAAATCACTATTGTCGCAATGAGGAACAAACAACGTTAAAGTAAAGTGATGCACTACATAATTTCATAATCTGCCACTAGGTTCAATTTCACTCACGGCAGTTAAGACCAAACGACTTGATGACCTGACATCTTTCGTACTGTATGTTGGGGAGAGTTTGAATCCTGTTATTTCCATTAAAAAAACTCAAACATCAGAGAAACAATAACCAACAGTTCGATTAAACGTATCAGAAGAGAGACGATTGATCTGTCACGATGAAGAAAGACAACCATCTCGCAATGGTCGGTTATCGATTGATCCAAGCTGCTGTGCAGTCTATGACTGAGAGAAAGCCTGGCAAAAACTCGTGAATGAGCAACCGTTATGTAAACTGTTGTAAACCTTCAGCGGATTATTTTAAACCACTTACGCTTCTGTAAAACGACCAAGATCAAACCCTAACGGAGCTCTATACTCACACGCCGTTGGGGAATCTGCATCCCAAATGCTGTGATCGGTCTATTGTGTGGTCTCTTTACCGAACCTCTACTTAACCTACAATATGAGGGACGAATTATTAAAGTAGGAGTCGAAGGTGGGAACACACGAAGGAATGCTCGTTCGAAATGAACCACAGTACAGTATCGTCCATCCAGAGAGAGAGTTATGTCAAGTTAAGTCAAAATAAACTTAAGGAGTCCAGGTGGCCACATTTTCAGCGTTTTACGAAAGCACTTACGGATGGGCCAAAATGACATCAGAAATACAAATTTGTATGAATGGAAATACAAACAAATGCAAGCAACAACGGCAATTTCTGAACGAAGAAATCCGATTTCAAATTATGTAGGCAGAACATCATAAAAAGCCAGCTTCCCAACCAAGACAAATTGTTCCTTGATAACGAATCGTGTACAATTCACTGTATCTTAAGGTTTTCTGGAAAAAGTAGCAAAGAACAGCAATTGTGACCATAGGAATAGTCTAATCAAACACAGTGTCAAGGTATTTCGATAAAACTGTTGCAAACCAAGTAAGTACAGTAAAAACGATGTTCCAGTGGATAAAGCAACGGTCGACGTAAAGGCATCGACAACTTCTCTTCGTCGCAAACCGATTATTCACAGATTCAATGATGATGAATATGCAGACCGAGCAGGGACTGCATTAGAAGGATAAACCAAACAGAATTCGAGTACATTGAATGCTTTGCCACGTTCGCACTGTATATACAATGTCAACATTGGACCTTGCAATTTTATAATAGATATGTGATATGTCTGAGGCCCAACCAGTCTCAGATTGTTTAGTTCAGTCTGGTGACAATAATCACATATTTCCGATGACGCTAAATCAATATCCAAGGGGGAACAAGGATGCTGCTCCGCGGGTGGCAGACAGAGAGAAAATTATTCGAATAGAAGGCAATTCAGTGGTCGCACATTGATACCCTGAAAGTCATCGCAATGAGTCTGGACCTTACCGCGGTGTGGTGATTTCTTTGCCTCAGTGATCCATTGAGCTATGCTGGGTGGGGCTTTTTTGCACCTTCAGAGCCAATCATATCAGATTGGTCAATGGTTAGAGGCCAGACAAACTCAGTCTCCAGGCAGCTGGTTGGAATGAGGTGGCTCCCTCTTACTTAAAACGGACTCCTTGTAACTCAATGTCAAACCCGCGGATGTGCGGGCAGGTATTTGAACCAAAGGTTTTGGTTGAGAACCCTAACCGTTCTCCTGTCTAGGCTTGGGCAACCTGACAGTATCCTGGCTCCGCAACACAATGAATCTTTCGTGAAACAAATTAATGTTGCTCTGACCACTACAAAGGATAATCAACGGTGCCCTATCTGCTGCATCGAGCAGGGGGGATAGGGGTTTGCATATTACTGCTCAAGCCTTCCCATCTTCTTATTCCCCCCACTTACGCTTTTTCGCCCTTATCCTCCCGTTCCAGCTTCCCTTTTATCCCCCCAGTTGCCAACCCGACAATTCTTATCCCTCCGTCAACTTGCTTTGCTAAGCTTTCTGGTGAACCCGAAGCGTTATCCCTATCCTGTCGGCATGCCTTAAGCTACGCACATTGCTACAGATTGGTTAACAAGCAGCACTTGCCCGAACATTAGAGACCCTATGGATCGATATCTGCCGCTTATCGCAGACCCGCCTGCAAGACTCGAGCTATGTGCTCAATCTGCAATCCCCTTCAGTTGATACCAGCAGCACTTTCTCATTGCGCCTATCCGGTGACGATGCAGCTTCGAGCACCGGTCAATCCGGTGTTCGCATTGCCCTGAGCCCCCGGGCTGAAGATGCTCTAGTTGATTGGATCCCAGTCGGTAGCAAGATGTGTGCGGTCCGATGGGCTGGCTCGTTGAAAGCTTCGAAGTCGAGCGGGACTAACAGGTGTCTATTCGTCATCGTTGCCTATGCATCCACAAACTCCTGCGAAGATTCGGTGAAAGACGACTTCTATCGCCAATTGAACGAGCTTCTTCGCTACAGAAAAAGCTCGGACGCTGTTGTGCTGGCTGAGGATCTGAACACTCAAGTTGGAAAGTTGTCCACTGTTGAACTGCAACTGGGCGATCAGAACGGTTTAGGCTCCCGTAATGATAACGATGAGCGGTTACTTCATTTGTGTGCGGATGCTCGCTTATTTCTTGCGAGCACTAATTTCCGACACAGCACACGCCGGAGGGTGACTTGGAGTCCACCAGCTATGGACGCAAATCGATCACATTGCGATAAGACTCCGATGGATAGGTTGCATCAAGAACTGTCGCTCGATTTGGAGCCCATGTGTGAACATCGACCATGCGCTTGGATGTGCAGACCTGCAGATGCGTTTTGGCGGGCACCCACGACGACGCTGTGGGCGCATTAACACCAGTCAACCGACGAAGCCAGCTGTTCTGAATGTCTATCAAAGTACGCTGTCATGCGAGTTGAGTAAGAGCTCACTGGAGACAATTGTGGGTCACTGGTCGCATGTTCATCAGAACTTCCTAGCAGCAGATAAATCCACTTGAGGTGAGTCTAATCGCCAACATGGACATTGGGTCTCTTCGTGGTCTCTGGGCCTTATCCATGCTCGCCGGCATATTCCAACTGGAAGCGAACGCAATGAAACTTGCAAACAGCTCCGAACAAGACTCCGTGAATGTATGATGAGAGACCGCAAATCCTGGTGGTCTCTTAGTGCATCAGGGATGGAAGTAGCCGCTGCCATTGGTAACCATCGTAAGTTATTCCGGCTGATATGGGAAACGGGCAGCAGGAGAGCTGGTGTTAGCAAAACAACTTGTGACGAGATTTAGCAGCCTATCCACAATTTGTCAACACGTTTGGACCGTTGGGCTGAGCATCCGGAAAAGCAAATTTATCGGCCGGAATTGTTCGATTCCTCACTGGCCGGTGATCTCCCCGCTCCATGGGCTGTCCCTTTGGATCCGCCCCCTCACTCGGAAGTCAAACGCGAGATCGGACTGTTGAAGTTGAACAAAGCCGCGGGACCAGATGATCTTCATCCAGTCCTCTTCAAATTAGGGGGACCTGCTCTTGTGAATGATTTATTCGAGTTACTAATGAAACGGTAGCAGCAGGAAACTGTCCCTACCGACTGGAGCCGCTCCGTTATTGTTCCCATCTTTAAAGGAGGCTCGTGTTCGGAATGCGGCAACCATAGGGGAATCATTCTTATCTCCATCGCCTCCAAATTGCTTGCCTCTGTCATCCTTCACCGAATGACTGCCATTTGTGAAAGCCATATTCGTGAAGAGCAAGCCGGATTTCGTCAAAGTCGTGGCTGCATCGACCACATCACTTTGCGTCAGTTGTTGGAGCATCATCACATTTTGTCAGCCCACCGTTCTCGTGTTCACTGGTAGTAAAGGTGCATTCGATTCGGTGGATAGAGGTGCACTTTGGGACTGTATATTCAGGAAAGGTGTACCTGAGAAATATGTAAAGATTATCCGAGCATTATACGTGCGTAGCACGGGCAGAGTGAGGGCTTACGGCAAGCTGTCCTCGCCCTTCAATATCTCTCGCGGTGTGAGACCAGGATGTCTGTTGTCATCTTACCTCTTCAACTTCGCTATTGATGAAGTCATGAAAATCGCGTTCACAGGATACGACTTACAAGATGGTGTGGATCTGCTCCCAGGAGAACGACTTCTTGACTTGGAGTATGCTGACGATATTGCCCTCATCTGTGACAGCTCCCAGACGTGTCAAGCGGCAGTGGACAGATTAGCACTGGCTGTCAGCCGCTTCAGGGCTTTGCTTTGCACCATCGAAGTGCAAAGCGTTCTTCCAAGATTGGCTGGGACCGCCTCCTTCGCTGACCACTGGTGTGGATCCGCTAGAAGTCGTCCAGAAGTTCAACTACCCGCGAAGTTTTATTAGCGCATTTCCTAGTCTTCACCACCTAAGGCGGTGGTGCGACATCACTCTCGCCCTGAAGGGTAGAGTGTACAATGCACCGGTACGTTCGACCTTACTGTACAGTTGTATATATATATATATATATATATATATATATATATATATATATATATATATATATATATATGCGGAGAGCCCGGTGTGGCTGCGCTTGATGTGTGTGTGTGTGGTGCCTACTTGTCTAGTACCCACTACCTCGTCCATACTGGCTCCAGGAGAGAGTTGGTCGTTGCTGGAGGGGAGCGGGGTGCACGGTCCTTGTGGCCGTGCTATGCTCGAAGAGTGGTTCCATGCACTCAGTGTGAAGCCGACCACGGTCCAGCCACTGCCTTGTGTGCGATTGATTCCCAAATACAGCATGCTTGTGTTTGTCTGTGAAGGAGTGCGGGCCGGCTCCGTTGATGAAACGTGGCTCCCATCCACATGCCTCCCAGTCTTATTCCTTCGGGTTTACACTGGATATGAGGCGTGGGGATTGTACTGTGGGTGGTGTAGCGCAAGCCGCCCATGGTCCCTCTGTAGGCGCAGGCGTCCTGTGGCTGACCACAGTGACAGACAAATCCGAAACCGGACGCCGCCAACCATATTCATCATATGGGCATTGGTAAGGTTGACAGTGTCACAACATGTGCGAAATACTACAAAAGAGAGATAACGTTAGGCAGTGCTCATGGGAGTAAAGCGTCACATGTCAGTCATTGGACACAAGGTGTCTGGCCATATCCGAGACGGTTTACAGTCATGCGTGTTTGTGAACCTTGAACCCACAGTCAGGGAGTCGAGAGCTGTGGACCATGACTAACTTTGAGGTTAGTACATTCATACGTTTGGTCAAAGTCATCCGGTAACCATTTTACTTTCGCTTCCAGGCGAGTTCTGCGCGCATTAAGAGGGCAGAGCAAGGCAAACAATGGAGGCGTACATGCCGAAACGTGCAGCGTTACGCGTCAGTCTACCCAGCAGTGTTTGCATAACAACTGCGTAAGCCCCAAGTCCGCAGACTCCAAGTTTGCCAGTCGGTCGCCCGGCAGAATTTCCACTCCCGAATCGTCTGAAAGAACCGAATCATTTCGATCACAAAGTTGAAGAGGTAAGCACATATAGGACAATCCTGGTAAAACCAACTTGTCGTGGGGAATTCGGGAGAGTTTTCCGCAGACTCTTACACGGCCTCGAGGATCACGGTGGAGGAATTGTATAATGGAAAAGAATTCAGATTGCACGCCCTTCGTGGATAGACAGTGCCACAAACTGGTGCAGTCAACAGAGTCGAAGGCGGTTATCAAGTCAAGGAAAACAACCACAACCCGTCGCCTGTGTGTATCTCGGCTTTCAAACTTGGAGAGGAGTAAATAAGTGGTGGATGCAAGCAGGGCAAGGGCGGAAGTAAACCTGGCTTTTAGTAATCCGGTTCTCAGAGAGAGCAGTAAGCCATCGAAGAATGATACCCGTGAGAAGTTTAAAGGCAATAGAAACAAGTTTAATACCACGATGATTTTCACGCAAAGTACGCCGATTATTCCTGAAGATGGGAACGACATTTGACTGTCGCCAGTTTGAACGCACCTCCCCAGTGCTACAAAGCGTGTGATTACGGCTAACCAAAGACGCTAAAAGTAGAGCGTGAGGCATGAGGGATGTAGCGAACCGGTGAACGACCACTGTGCACTTGCGGTACTTCCCATATATAAATCATCAGCAGTACGCCGGTACGCAATACCGACACTTCGCCGTCACACGACCACCACCAATTGCACGTGGGCTAAGGACACCGCGAGGGTTGCTCCGCCACTACACAGGATCGAATCCGCACTCTCGGACGAGAAGGCAGGATTGTGATCCTTAAGGCTACAGACCGGCTGAACCCATGTGATTAGAGCAAAATATCAAAAACACCTGACCAAGTTCCAGAGTATTCTAACATGAGGTTGCTTGACATCTACGCTTTGAACGCATCAGTGTGGAATAAAGCCGTATGGGAAAACAAAACATATAGCAAGAAGTTAAGCCACACCGCACCGACGAAGCGAACAAGGCCGAAATGATTTCATAGACATTTGCGTCGGGTTTTCCGAGAAAGCGTCTGATCCCGACGGTTTGATATTCCCCTCAGGTATTGAGACAGAGAAAACAAGGCCTAATGTGCAGTTGCCCATTCGTTCACTGAGCTGGGAAATTTGTTTGCAAACATTTTACCACCATGCGCGGGGGCATCATCAGTGCGCAGAGATGTAGATTGGAATCTAGCTGATTCAATTGTCAATCAGTGATCGGCATACAGGTGACATTTCGAAACTGACGACTTCCATCTGCGCCCTGTGATTTCTACCCATTTACCCCACGGTGGAAGTGGTTCTCGAGTTGTTCCTATTCAAACGGCGTCTTGTAATTCATCTAAGTTCTTTCCGTCGAAGAGGCTGGTAAACCGGGTTGAGATCCTTATGCATGTTCGTAAAGTCCTTTGTTGAGAACCAAGCTTCCAGGAACTCCTTCTTCCTTCTTTTTCGCTTTGTACAAGGACTTCCGTTTTGGTCCAATCGAAGCTGATCTTTTTCGTCCACGTGCGCTGAGACTAGCGACGATGTATAGTGCCTTTTGCACGCACTTTGTGCTCTTGTATTCGTGTTGCAAATTTTCTACCTACATAGTCCATTCTGCAATTTCTACGTATTCTACATACAATATTAAGTCACCCATGAGCTTCCAGGTTTACTGTTGGTTTTGACAGTTTTCCTCAACATGGCAGTTGGTTTGTGTGCTACGATGTGGTGGTGCTGTTTGAATAGTCTTGCCGCCATTTCGGATATGTTCTTCATATAAGGCAAGACAATGCGTCTCTCCTTCCTTGGTGTATACTGTTTGTTGGCGTTGTTGTGGTTCAGACACCGTGGGATGAAGCTTCGTGGGTACCACTTGAGTTGGAAACATTTAAATAGATGCTTCGCTTCTTGTCGCTTTGCCTCTGCCGTACTGCAGTGTGTGTGCACTCTACCAAAGTGTCAGAACACAGTTTACTTTCGGGTGGTTACTGTTAAAATTCGGAATTCTCTCCGTATGTGTGCCTTTTCTGTAAACTGATGTTTGCAGCCTCCCTTCTATCGTAGTGACACGATCAGCCGTAACGGTGGATGGAGTGGATTACACTAATAAAGCTTTAGGTTCCTTGAACGACACAACGACCTACAAGTGCACTGAGAGCGATCCAACCTCGCAGCTGACAAATAAAATAAACCGAACATTGAGACAACTTCAGGAAATGAAGCAAATGAAGAAAGAGGAGTGCGAGTGAATGAGAGCGCGCGACTCGAGTATGGCGAAATTCTATGAGTGCCCAAAGGTGTATCGTTACGGCCGATCGTGTCACTACCAGGAACACTCACCTACAACTTGGCGAAAAAATGATGGAGATGCCTCAAACATCTGATCTGTAGATCGCAATATGCCATAAATAATGCTCAGCAATTTCTACAAAAGCTCAAAGACCTGCGAATAGATGATGATGAGGCGATGATATCTTTCGACGTGACTGCCCTCTTTAAGTCTGCGAAGTTACAAACGACAACAACAGTCATCACGGAACGCCTGAACAGCAGTGAACAAAGAATCACGAACAGGACGACCGGAAATGTAAGCAAGCTACTCCAATTGTGTCTGTCAACTACCTCTCTCTTTCGCAGACGATTGGGTCGCTGGTCAGAGCATTTCGCTCTTCAATTCAACCACCCAACACAGTCCCCTGCGACACCTCCAGCCCCAATGTATGATGCTTGGCCTGTCTCCACAGCCCCCCCCCCCCCCCCCCCCAAATGAAGCAGAGATTCGAAATGTAGTCCAATCTTTGAAACGCCACAAAGCTTCGGGTCCCGACAACCTACCACCAGCTCTATTCAAAGATGGTGGGAGTGTACTTATCAGCGAAATCCTATCGCTGTTCACGAAAGTTTGGACTGAGGAGAAGGTTCCGAGCTCATGGGGAGAATCGGTCATTGTCCCAATTCACAAGAAGGGTTCCCGCGACGATTGCTGCAACTACCGCGGAATCTCCCTAATCTCTGTCGCATCCAAAATCTTCGTGTCGGTCCTACTTGGCAGGCTTTCAACGACTAGAGAGGAGTTTTCCTGAGAAGAACAAGCTGGATTTCGTCCAGGCCGTGGCTGCATCGACCAAATCTTCACGCTTCGGCAAGTTCTCGAACTTCGTCACATCCACCGGCGGCCAACAATCGTAGTGTTTTTGGACATCCGAGCGGCATTTGATTCAGTAGATAGGTCTGCGTTGTGGAACTGTTTACTGAAGAAAGGTGTGCCCGACAAGTTTGTAACCATCCTGAAAGTCCTTTACAGTCACACGTCGGGCAAAGTTAGGGCTTACGGCACGCACTCCTCTTCATTCGCTGTGACCAGCGGTGTTCGCCAAGGTTGCCCTATTTCACCTTTCCTCTTCAATTTCGCCATCGAAGATGTTCTCCAAAGAGCACTGGAAGGTGTCCAGGACTGCGGTGTTGAGCTTCTCCCTGGAGACAGACTCACGGACTTGGACTATGCCGATGATATCGCCTTGCTGGGGGACGACCCACAATCCGTCCAGAACGCTCTGGACCGCTTGGCGATGGAGGCGTCTAAGTACGGCCTGTGCTTCACTCCGGGAAAATGTAAAACGCTGCTCCAGGATTGGCAGGTGCCTGAACCCGCGCTCACCATTGCTGGACATGTTCTGGAGCAAGTCCCTTGCTTCACTTACCTAGGGAGTTGCATCACGGCTGGTGGCGGTGTTGGAGATGAAGTCTCACAACGGATTGCAAAGGCCCGCCTTGCATTCATCAAACTGAGACATCTATGGCGTCGTCGTGACGTCAGCCTCAAGCTCAAGGGCAGGGTGTACAATGCTTCCGTCCGTGCAGTACTCTTGTACGGCTGTGAGACTTGGCCTATTCGCTCGGAAGATATGAAGCGGCTATCAGTCTTTGATAATCGCTGTCTACGAAGGATTGCTAGGGTGTGGTGGCAACACCACGTAAGCAACGCAGAGGTGAGACCGCGTGCTTGGGGCGAATAGTGTCAGTCTTCAAGATGTTATTCTCCGACATCGCATGCGCTGGCTCGGGCATGTTCTGCGCATGCCAGCCCATCGCCTTCCACGTCGAGCGCTATTTGCACTCCCAGGGAGCGATTAGAAAAAGTGCCGCGGTGGACAGCCGATGACGTGGAGAAGGAGTATGAAGAAGGCGACCTCAAGTTTGGCAGCAATCGGACCAGTCCGCCTTCCAGGTTGGGGACCACGAGATGCTGAATTGCAGTGGTTGGAAACATTGAACGTCATGGCCCGCAACAGACATCAGTGGCGGCAATGTTGTTCCGCAATTTCACCATCCCTTTCTTTCAACGGGAAGCTCTACGAACAATTGAAACGCACGCCAATGGGATCACCTATATTATGACTCGTCGCGGAGATGGTAATGCAGAAATTGAAAGGTGGTGTACTCCCACTCATTAATCGGAAACTGTGGGTCCGATATGTCGACGACACTTTTGTGATCATCAAACGCACTCAAGTTGCAGCCTCACAGCAACTGCTGAACAACGTCAATGAAGACATCCGATTCAAGATTGAAATGGAGAATGAAAACCAAGTGTCTTTCTTGGACGTATTAGTAACCAGAACCATGGAAGGGAGGCTGCAAACATCAGTTTACAGAAAAGGCACACATACGGAGAGAATTCCGAATTTTAACAGTAACCACCCGAAAGTAAACTGTGTTCTGACACTTTGGTAGAGTGCACACACACTGCAGTACGGCAGAGGTAAAGCGACAAGAAGCGAGGCATCTATTTAAATGTTTCCAACTCAAAATGTACCCACGAAGCTTCATCCCACGGTGTCTGAACCATAACAACGCCAACAAACAGTATACACCAAGGAAGGAGAGACGCATTGTCTTGCCTTATATGAAGAACATATCCGAAATGGCGGCAAGACTATTCAAACAGCACCACCACATCGTAGCACACAAACCAAGTGCTTTGATTGGGTCAAAATAGAAGTCCTGGCACGAGGCGAAAAAGAAAAGAAAAAGGGCTCCTGGAAGCGTGGTTCTCAACAAAGTACATTAAGAACATGGATATCGACCTCAACCCGGTTTACCAGCCCCTTCGACGGAAAAAACTTTGATGAATTGCAAGACGCCGTTTGAATAGGAACAACTCGAGCAACCACTTCCGCCGTGGGGAAAATGGGTAGAGATCACAAGGCGCAGATGGAAGTCGTCAGTTTCGAAATGTCACCTGAACGCCGATCACGGATTGGCAATTGAATCAGGTAGATTCCACTCTACATCTCAGCGCACTAATGATGCCACCGCGCATGCTGGTGAAATGTTTGCAAACAAATTTCCCAGCTCAGCGAACGAATGAGCAACGGAATCATCAACCCGAGCTACCAGTTTTCCAAAACATTTTAAAGACTCGATGTGTTACAACAACTAGGGAAACACAATCAAGATTTACCCATGATTGTTGGTCGATTGCTCTGCGCTTGAATGAACCACTGAGGGGAGACCTCTCGTCCGTTAAGTCCATATTTGACGCCCGTCGAGAACGATTGACATTGCTTTTGGGTGATTCCACCGGTAAAACAGTGGAGTCGGCATAGGTTTGTGACAGGACCTCCTCATGAACTAAAGAACAAATAAGAGGTGCGAGCAGTTCCAATGGGTTAGAAAAGGGAGGCAGAAAAGTAACATGTCGTACATCTGCAGGTGACCTGGGTGGGAGCATAGCTTTAGTTGTATAAGAGTCGCGAGTGCTCTCCGTTTGGTGGATCCGCATTCTAACGTTATAACAAGCAGCGACTTCCGTTCACACATGTTAAAATCGGTAGACATGTGACAATTCGACAGAAGAGCTGAGACACACTAGTGCAATAATTTTTTTGCCGGTGACTAAGTGGGTCAGGCATCAGGTATGCCATCCGCGGGTCGCTGGTTTCAGCCTGCGTAGACCGATCGAGGAGACATCACAGTATCTTGTGGCATAAAAAGGTCGTTCCATGTACAGCCAAACTGCTGATATCGTTTATCTTTTTTAGTGACGATCAATGAAGCAATGATATACACAAAGACAACAGGAGAGGTGTCCGCGGATGTGACTCGGAGTTATTCTACCAAGCATCAGAGAGAACGAAACAAACTCATTCGGGAACGAGCGCGCTCCGGTGTACTTATTGAGCTGGCAAGAGGCATACGGCATGCGCACACGTGCATTGACACGTAACACGCAACGACAGCACATCCAGAGACAATAGGGATGGTGCGCGACTTACCTCTAGCGATATCGTTGAGTGAACAAGGAGTTCGGGCCAAGCTGGCGAGCGTGTTGTCCAGAACTGACCATTCCAACCTGGCGCGATCAGTCATGGAAGCACCCCACTTGGATAGGGCAGCTTCGGTAGCCTCCACTAAACGACAGTGGACGCAACGCGTCTTGGCGGGCATTTTCGAGCAGGCACACAAGCGACGATGCGTATCGATGTCCTGTGGGGAAAAGGAGAGGGGGCGCGCATAAAACACTGCACGGAAAGAAAGATTGTGATGTGAATAATGAGGCCTCAATCGGAACACACACACTACACACATTAGCTAGAGGTGGGAAACACCTCAGCTACTGCGGAGCAATACGTAAAGGAAACGAAGGGAATAAAATGCTACGGGTGCAAGCCAGTTGAGCTACCGGAACGGACGGACATCGTTCCGGTAAGCTATCTGCAGGCTGCTATGCAGAAAAAAAGTAATTTACTATGCCAAATTACAAAATGTTAAACAATGAGATCGTGATTGGAAGGGGAAGCTAAGAGGGATGGGGTGGGACAAAGAAACTCACAGCAGGAACGCCACTGAGGTCGGCTCCTAGCCATATCAGCAAGTGTATCCAACCAAACGTGTTCATCGTCTTTCGGACCCCAACCAGGCAGTCGAGACGCTCCAAGCGAGGCCAGCTCCGAAGTGAGGGCCTTCATTCCTCTCGACCAAGTCATCGCTTGGCCACCCCTCCTCTTCTTCCATCCACACTCCCGGCGCGCAAACAACGCACGTCGCGGGGGTCGGTGGGCTGGCATGCGCAACACGTGGCCGAACTATCGAGGCCTGGTGCGTGAAATAACGGTGCTGAGCGAATAATTTGCTTTTCCTGTGCCGGAAACAAGGCGTCGAACACGCTCGTTGCTCACGCAGTGTTCCCACCAGATGTGAGCTAAATTGCGAACGCACCGATGGTCGAACGTAACTAGCCTCCTTATGTCCGCTGATCTAAGGGGCCAGGTTTCACAACCGAGCAGTGGGGTCGAACGAACCGCTGCATTGTATACTCTACCCTTCAGGGCGAGAGTGATGTTGCCCCGGCGCCATAAGTGAAGAAGATTAGCAAAAGCAATTCGAGCTTTTGCTATACGGTTCGTAACCTCATCTTCAATCCCACGAACGCTGATACAACTTCGCGGGTAGTTGAACTTCTGAACGACTTCTTACTGATCCCCACCAAGGGTCAGCGAAGGAGGCGGTCCATGCCAATCTTGGAGGAACGCTTTGCACTTCGATGGTGCAAAGCAAAGCCCTGAAGCGGCTGACAGCCAGTGCTAATCTGTCCAGTGCAGCTTGACACGTCTGGGAACTGTCACAGATGAGGGCAATATCGTCAGCATACTACAAGTCAAGAAGTCGTTCTACTGGAAGTAGCTCCACACCTTCTAAGTCGCGTCCTGTAAGTGCAATCTCCAAGACTTCGTCAACGGCGAAGTTGAAGAGGAAAGGCTACAGCGGGCATCCTTGTCTCACACCGCTGGAGATATGGAAGGGCGGCGACAGCTTGACGTAAGATCTCACATTGCCTGAGCTACGCGTGTATAATGATGGGGTAATATTTGCATATTTCTCAGGTACACCTATCATGAGTAGACAGTCCCAAAAGGCACATTAATCAACCGAATCGAATGCACCTTTGATATCGACGGACACGACTACGGTGGGCCGAAAATATATGTGAGGGTGCTCCAACAACCGACGCAAAGTGAAGATGTGGTCAATGCAGCCACGACCTCGACGAAGCCCGGCTTGCTCTTCACGAATATGGCTTGCACAAGTGGCAGTCAGTCTGTGAAGGATGACAGAGGCAAGCAATTTGGAGGCGATGGAGATCAGACTGATTCCCTATGGTTGCCGCATTTTGATCGTGAGCCTCACTTGAAAATTGGAACCCTGATGGAGCGGCTCCAGTCGGTTGGGATAGTTTCCTGCTCCCACAGTTTCACTAGTAACTCGAATAAATCATCCACAAGAGCAGGTCCCTCGAATTTGAAGAGGACGGAAGGTAGATCATCTGGTCCCGCGGCTTTGCTCAACTTTAACAGTCCGATCTCACGTTCTACTTCTGAGCGAGAGGGTGGATACAAAGGGACAGCCCACGGAGCAAGGCGATCAGTGGCCGGCGAGAAAACAAATAATCCCGACCGATTAAATTGCCATGCAAAATGCTCAGCCCAAAGCTCCAAACGTGTTGACATATTGGGGATAGCCTGTCCACTCTCGTCACGTGCAGTTTCATTAACCCCAGGTCTACTGCTGCCCGTTTCCCGTATCAGACGGAATAACTTACGATGGTTAACAAGGGCAGCCGCCATTTCCCTCTCTAATGCACGAAGAGACCACCAGGATTAGCGGTCTCTCTTCAGGCAAGCATGGAGTCCTGCCCGGAGCTCTTTGCGAGTTTCATTGCGTTCGCTTCCAGCCGGAATATGCTGGCGAGCATCTATAAGTTCCAGAGACTGCAAAGAGACCTAATATCCATGTTGGCGAGTAGGCTTAGCTCATGAGGATTTGCCTGCTGCTAGTAAGTTCTGGTGAATATAAGACCAGTGAGCTTCAAATGCATCCAGTGAGCTCTTACTCAACTCGCATGACAGCGTACTTTGATAAACATTCAGAACAGCTGATTTCGCCAGTTGGCTGGTGTTAGTGCGCTCACAACGTCGTTGTGGGCGCCCGCCAAAACGCATCCACGTCAGCATATACAAGTGCATGGTCGGTGTCCACACATGTGCTCCAAATCGAGCGACAATTCTGGATGCAGCCTCTCCAGCGGTAACTAATAGCAATGTGATCGATCTGCGTCCATAGCTGGTTCGAGGCTGGTGGGCGCCAAGTCACCCTCCGGCGGGTGCTGTGTCGGAAATTAGTGCTCGCAAGAAATAAGCGGACATCTTCACACAAATGAAGTAACCGCTCACCGTTTTCATTACGGGAGCCTACACCGTTCTGATCACCCAGATGCAGTTCAACAGTGGACAACTTTCTAACTTGAGTGTTCAGATCCCCAGCCAGCACAACAGCGTCCGAGCTTCTTCTGTGGCGAAGGAGCTCGTTCAATTGGCGATAGAAGTCGTCTTTCACCGAATAATCGCTAGAGTTTGTGGATGCATAGGCAGTGATGACGAATAGACGCCTGTTAGTCCCGCGCGAATTCGAAGCTTTCAACGAGCCAGCCAATCGGACCACACACATCCGGCTACAGATTGGAATCCAGTCAACCAGAGCAGCTTCAGCTCGGGGACTCAGGGCAATGCGACCACCGGATTGACCGGTGCTCGAAGCTGCTTCGTCACCGGATAGGCGCAGTGAGAAAATACTGTTTGCGTCACCAGAAGGGGATCGCAGAGTGCGCACAGAGCTCGAGTCTCGCAGGCGGGTCTGCGATAAGCGGCAGATATCGATCCATAGGGTCTCTAATGTTCGGGCAAGTGCTGCCTGTTAACCGATCTGTAGCAATGTGCGTGGAGTGAGGCATGCCAATCTGAAGGAGGACTGAGGGCTCCAAATGGAAGTGGATGAATTGGGCTTGGCCGCTTGGTTGGACATGGGCTTATCGACAGGACAGGGATGACGCTCCGGGTTCACAAGTGAGTTGAAACCAGAAGGTAAAACCCTAGCAAAGCAAGGTGGGGGGAGGGCCAAGAATTGGGGCGCTGACAACAGAGGGGATAAAAGTGAAGCTGGAACCGGACGGAAAGAGAAACAACGCGGAAGAGGGGGAATAATAAGATGGGAAGGCTTGAGCAGTAATATGCAAACCCCTATCCACCCTGCTCGATGCAGCAGATAGGGCACCGTTGATTAGCCTCTGCAGTGGCCAGAGCAACAGGAATTTGTTTGACGAAAGATTCATTGTATTGCGGGTGCAGGATACTCTCAGGTTGCGCAGGCCTCGACAGGAGAACGGTTAGGGTTCTCAACCAAAACCTTTGATTCAAAAACCTGACCGCAAGGCAGCGGGTTTGACATTGGGTTACAAGGAGTCCGTCATAAGGAATAAGGAGCCACCTCATTCCAACCCCCTCCCGCAACCTGGAGGACCAGGAGGCTGAGTTTGTCTGGCCTTTAACAATTGACCAAGCTGGTATGAGTGGCTCTGAAGGTGAAAAATGTACAACCCAGAATAGCTCAATGGATCACTGAGGCACACAAACCAGCGCACAACGGTAAGGTCCAGACTCATTGCGATGGCTCAATAGGAACACAACGTGAGCACAATTTGTAGTACCAGAGCCACAAAATGGAAGCACGTGAAATTCGGTTTGAAAAATATTGAAACAAGCGCAGCTTCATCTGTGGGTTTCAGTTAAATCGGTTACAAGCTAAAAAACATAAAAGAATGGTGGATAAGGCTCCGGAGAGAAATAAAATGGGCAAACGGCTCGGGCAAAAACCAATGAAAAATATTTCAAAACCAAGTGGTTTCAACAAGCGGCGCTATACAATGTACCGAGACCGTGAGCGCAGTAGCAAGGCGAATAGCGAAAATCCCCAGCGGTGACATCAGGTAGCCAGAATTTATTCTATAACTCGATTTGTGGCTTCTAGGCCACAGGCTTGATTGTTCGCTGTCGCATGGATTAGGGTGCCCCGATTGTGTCTCAGTTGGAGGAAAAGCTACTTACAGTTGCACGGCAACGAAGCATTCACATGGAGCAATGGCGTGCAGTTGATATCCCTTACCCCTACCGCATGGCATAGTGCGGTGACAAAAGGAACAACATAATTATCATAAACAGAAGTATATCAGCCATGTGAACTAATGCTACGTTACTGTACAACCACAACAACCTAGGGAACGAGGAATGATAAATGGGAGAGAAGGGGATCTAACATAAAACCTCAATGTCCTAAGCAAACATTCAGGGTCACGGGGCCTACGTCTAGTCAACGACGTAATGTCACAAACAGATGGCTATCCTGCAAAGATAACGCGGCATTGGTGTGACAGTTTCCTCGCGGCTACCATTGTTCCGCGTCATAATCAGGCACTTGAACGCAGATAACTCGGCATCAAATGAACAGCGTTCTATCCATTGGACTAACGCTTCTCGTGGTTAGCAAAGCACAAACGCCAAAACCTTATCAATCATATTTTCTTGATTTTCGTGTTCGTTGGTATAACCCTCTAACATGTTCTTAGGTGAGTCATTAGTTATCAACAAAGTTTTACTATACTGAAGTATTCGTAATTATTATCAAGGGAATGTAAGTCCCACAGAGTGGGTTCACGGTACTCGGTGCCGAGATCATGATCGGTGCATTAAGCCAAGTCGAATCGGCACAAGTGTTACCTAAATCTTACCAATCTGAGGCATGCATCTTGCAGTCCTGATAGTGCTTGCACAAGTAATGCCGACTCCCCAATATTGATGAGGGGCCTAGCTATGGGATGGATGACAGTCATTTAAAACGCTACGCATAGCGACACACCGACTGTCCCCAAGATTGAGGACCAACAGAGTGGTCCTCAGAGCTTCACGAAGGTGGCTTTCAAATCTGTTTGTGAAACTCCCAACCACCTGGTGGTGACTGAGGATCGTTGCTGGATGTGGCAGCACGCGAAACAACGCAGCTGAATCTATGACTACGTGGGAAACGATGGAGACAGACCTACAGGAAAGAGGGTATCGTACAGTTTCGTTAACATTAGATTTTCCCGACCATGTGCCATCAAGTGTAAACTATACTCATACACAGAGAGTACACTGTAAATCTAGGTTGTGTTGTCGATGCACCCTGTCATAAAGTCATATTTGTGGTTGGCGCTCGTTAATGAGCCAAATGCTAACGAACCATATCGCATTAACCAGATACCGATCAACCGCTAGCGCCCTACGGACCAATCGCATCAAATCACGGACCGGTAAATCAATTCTAGGTGACAGTGGTCTATTGGCTTCAAAGCTGACTAACAAGACTGCGTTGTCTTATTGTGGTTACGTTGAATCTGATTGTTGGATCTGGCTAATCACTGCACCCACAGCGGGCAACACAGTAACCGATAATTGAGGCATACAAAATTTCCTTGCGAAACACCGGGTCCGACTAGTAAGCACGAAGCTCCGCTCAAATTTTTTCTCCGTAAAATATGCGTTAATATGGAACAAACTGCACTACCTATCCGCAATTCAGACGCATGATTAATATTGACCTGACTGTTGCAAATATCTGGTCAACACTAAGCCAAATGGTGACACTAGATGATTTGTATGAGAAAGGTCCTGGATACATATGAAAGTCACTATATCCTCTATTCGTTTCAATAATATAAGATTACCTACATATAGTTGCATTCTTGAGTATGTATTTGAGAACGATCTTTCTCCTATCAATCCGTCTAACCAATCCTGTTATCTCCTATGACGCATTGGTTCGTAGATGCACTACGCCTTTCAAGCTGATGTCTCTGTATCATCGTCGTCACTCGCCAAGATTTTCCATCAAATTGTGATTGGCCTATCGGCAAGCGTTTGTATTCATTGTTGTTTTATAATTCCTCATACTTTATCTTCTTCGTTGTTCCACTGTTGATCATGACTGGGCTGATCTCCTGTAGTGACGGATTACAGCTTCCAAAATAAAAAGTATACCCATGCAAATCATAGTACTACTGACTCGCTGGCTTAAAACAAAAAAGTGCTATACTTGATGGAACCGCAAGACAGAACGGGCTGAGACTTCATCGACTATAATGTCTGCATAAAACAGTCCTAAAAAGAAGACAATCGATACCCAGTTCTGATGGCCTACTTACTATTTTGCCACACAGGCACAGAGCCAATTGGAGCATGAAAGTGCAGGTGAAACCCATCGTGGGAATACCTTGCGTGGAAGCAAGTCCCCTGGGCACAGTTCCATGGATGACCGTATTACTTTACTTGGACTTTCCGTGAAATCCACGTTTATTATTGTCCCCAGTTTCTTGATCTCTCTACTATTTTCAAACTGCTAATCACTTCAAAAATCCATATGGAAACCATTGAACAAAAGACGTAAAATTTAACTATATTATGCGACCACGTTGTACATGTCGATAAGACTGACCAATTGGTCTGTGCCTCGCACTGTTGAGGAATAAAACGTTTATTTATTTATTTATTTAAGATTTTGTCCGTCGGAAAATGGCTTTGTCCCCATAACGACAGACAATGGCCGACGCCGCGACCGGCAAGTTGTTACGAAACGAGTGTGTTGACTGGTTAAATGAAACACGTCCTCTATAAACGGACCAATGAAATCTTTTCTTTCATGCTGTGCACCATGAAAACTAGGCTTATAGACAAAGTATAGATCAATTTACAACGTGAATGAAGTCCCTAAGTCAATTACGAGCTGAGATACGGCGTTTCGAACTTCGAAGAAATAGTTACGCAAGCTCCAATAAATGTAGAAATTGAGCTTTAAAAAGCATACATTTGTAAACCCCATTTGCACAGCTGTTTTCTACTATGAATAATCGTGAAGTATGTATGGAAACCCAAAATGACAAAATTTTGCGATTTCCATGTTAGTTCCGTACCCCCTTAACCGACCAATCAGTCAAGACACCCACTCCAGTTGAATGTCTGATGGAATGGAGAGACTACATTGCACCTAGCCCATGCATTTGTCCGCAAAAAGTACGATGGGTGTCCGGAATTCACGTCCGTGCTTCTCTATCCTGCTTCGCTAACTTCAACTTACTATTTGAAATTTCCTAATGAATTTATTTAATGTGGACACACACTACCATTAGTATTCATCTGCATATTAGCAGACTAGCTAATGAGTGCTCATGTGCGATAGCCGAAGTACACCTGATCAACCTGTGACCAAGTGTATGGAATATTCTACAATTAACTGATCATGCCTGTTCAGGCGAGTCTCGCTTAAATCATGAGAAGAATAGTGGTCTGGCATGAAGCATCAGTATATAGAGCGAAGATTCCGAGTGAAGGTGCGCCTTCCACATTGAGCGCTATTTGCACTCCCAGAGAGCGACTGGAAAAAGTGCCGCGGTGGACAGCCAATGACGTGGGGAAGGATAATAAAGAAGGCGACCTCAAGTTTGGCGGCAGTCGGACCAGTCTGTCTTCCAGGTTGGGGACCACGTGATGCTGAATCTCAGTGGTTGGAAACATTAGACGTCATGATCCGCAACAGATATCAGTGGCGTCAATGTTGTTCTGCCATCTTACCATCCCTTTAATGCACACAAAAACTTACAACACAAAACAAAAAATACAAAACGGCGTGTGTAAAAGCAAAGAAAGCGTTTCCTATAGTTTTTTAATCGCAGTTCATGTTCACATCTTCACCTTTTTCTTCTGCCATGGTTCTGATGGCATAATGTCTGTTAACAGACTGTGAATATATTTATTTATTTATAAGGTGCCCACACCGTGACCTCTACGCAAAACCACAAATAACTGCTAACCAGGGGAAGAGGACACGACTAAGAAAGCTTCTTACGGAATCCAGCACAACGCATCACAAGCACTCCTGACTCATAGATAACACAGTATCAAGTGCACATTTTAAACAGATGGAAACAGACTGGGGGACAAACACAAAGCAAACCATTTCTCAGAAAGTCTCGGGTTAAGGACAGGATTTGTCATGCGGATTATAACCGGTGAAACGAGACGGCTCAAACGCAAATAAGACAGTAATCAGTGGTTTCATTCCGCAGAGAATTCAATGATGACCTCTCGACCCAACAGATTTTATTCCCCCTCCTGCGCTTTTTCATCCTTATTGTCCCGTTCCAACCACACTTTTACCTCCCACGTTTTCAATCCCTCGATTGTTGGACTTCACCTATCTTGCTTCAATAGTCGCTTGTCATCTAGTTTCAAGTCACACATAATCGCAGGGCGTCGCTCCAATCCAGTCGACAAGTCCATGTTCAATCAAGCGGACGTCAGTACATTTGCTTCTATTTGCAGCCCTCGATCCTCCTTAAGACTGGTATTCCTCAATGTGCACACCATATTGTAAAACAGCCAACAGGTAGCACTTGCCCGCACACTGGAGACCTTATCAAAAGATGTCTGCTGCGTGCCACTCGCTTGCAAAATTCGAGTTTTGTGATTACCCTGTGATCCCAACATGCGATACTGGCGGTATTTTCTAACTGTGTTTGTCCGGAGATGAAGCGGCTTCAAATGCCGGTCAAACCGGTGTGGGCATTGATCATAGCTCCCAAGCTGAATCTGCCATGATCGACTGGATCCCAATGAACAGCCGGATGTGCGCTGTCAGATTGGCTGGCTCGTTCAAAGCATCGAAGTTGCGTGTGGACAAATGGTGCTGGTTTGTCAATGCGGCCTATGCGAGCACAAAGTGTAGCGCTGACTCAGTGAAAGACAACTACTATAACCAACTGAACACGTCCCTCCATCACAAAATTATTACGAATACTGTAGTACTTGCTGGTGATCTAAAAGCCCAAGTCGGAAAACTGTCCACTGATGTGCTTCGTCTGGGCGGTTTAGGCTCCCGTAATGAGTGATTGCAACACCTGTGTGAAAATGTTCGTCTCTTGCTTTCGAGCACTAACTTCCGACACAGAACCCGACGGAGGGTGATAAGGCGCCCACCAGCCTCGGACGCAAATCAATCGCACAGCGATCAGTTCCCGCTGAAGTGGATGCGTACAAAACTGTCGCTCGATTTAGAGTAGGAGCGCGGACTCCAACCACGCACTTGTTTGCGCCGACCTCCGGGTGCGTTTCGGTGGACATCCACAACGGCGCTGTGAACGCATGAATATTTGCAATCTGGCAAAGTCAGATGTTCTGAAAGCCTATCAAAGTACACTGGCATCCAAGCTGAGTAAGCGCTCATTGAACATGGTTGAAGGCCACTGGTCGCATGTCCGCCAGACGTTAGTAGCACTAGCTATGTCTTCATGTGTCAAATCAAATTATCTACCTCGACAATGTGTCTCCACAGTCTCTGGAAGTTGTGGTTGCTCGCTGACGTGGTCCGGCTGGAAGCGAATGCAGTGAGACCCGCAAGGCAAGCATGGCGAAATTACGTATTGGCCTGAAGAGAGACCGTGAAGCCTGTTGGTCTCGTGGTGTCCCTTGATAACCATCGGAAGTTATTCCGTCTGATAGGAGAAACCAGCAGCTAGAAACCTGGTGTTAGCGAGACTATATGCGACTACATGCATCCGTGGCGGAGCTGTACGCTATCGAGCGCGTCCAAAGATGCGGATCGCGGAACGCCTTCCTTGTGGAGGTAACTGCGAATAAGTCTCGTTTGCCTTGCAGATGAGATGAATAAGCAGACGTGGACAATTAGTGGCAGCATCTCAGAGAATGGGGAGTTTTGTGTTGGTCACATGATTCTCCGTCAAATACCACTAGAGCTCGTACGGTGCTGTGTCAAAGCCAATATGACCGGCTATCAGGTTATTGACTACTCACTTCTGTAACTGGAGGTGAGTATTTAACAGAGGGAGGATGAACAACCTTGTTGGTCACCGGCTTCGCTGTGGACTGCTACTGAACAAAGAAGTCGAATGAGCTACCCGGGTGTTAAAGGTCTCCATTAATTGTCCAGCTGCCTTGCAGGTCAGGTATTTATGACCAACGACTCGGCGTGGGGTCCCCTAAGTCAACACTATTCCTCGGACTGGGTAACCGAAAAAATCTCTGCCCGCACAACACATTACGCTTGTAAACCTTCCCACTGTCCACCTGCTTCCCCCTTTTTGTCGTTGTTGTTAACCATGTGTTGTGGCACTACCAAATGTGTTGGCCAGGTGTTGAATAACAAAAATAATAAAAAATAATAATAATACAAAATATACGACGAGAGTGAACAACCGAGCAATACCTTTTCAAAGTATTTGGAGCGTTAGGCCGAACAGTTTGAGAAATAGTTCAATCAGTCAGTTGCCAGTCTCTCCATCAGCTAATGAGCGCTCTACTCCCTGGGCCGTTTCCTTGGATGCACCCTCGCCCGTAAAAATCGAAGGTGAGATCAAACGGCTGAAATTGAACGAGACCTCTGGAGTAGACGCACTTCATGCAGCTCTCTTCAAAGTTGGGGGACGTGCTCGTCTGGGCGATTTACATAACTTACTAGTGAATCTATGGGAACATGAGACTGACCCGACAAACTGGAGTAGTAATTTTAAAGACAGGAACCCGTTACAAATGCGGCAGTCATAGAGAAATCAGTCTGATCTCCAATGTCTCTAAGTTGCTTGCGTCTATCGTCCTCCATAGATTGACTGGCACTCGTGAAAACCAGATGCACGAGTAACAAGCCGGGTTGCATCGAAATCGAGGCTGCATTGACCACACCTTCAGATTACGTCAGTTGCTGGAGCACCGCCATGTTTATTGGCGACCCACCGTAGTCGTGTTTCTAGACATCAAAGGGGCGCTTGGTTCAGTTGATCGATGTGTTCTTTGGGACGGCCTACTCGGGAAAGATATGCTCGAGAAATAGCTAAACATTATACGAGCACTATACGCGCGTAGCTCGGGCACAGTGAGGGTTCACGACAAGCTATCGTCGCCCCTCAAGATCTCCAGCGGGGAGACAACGTTGTCCGCTGACAGCTTTCCACTTGAACTTCGCATTGATGAAGTCATGGCGCTTGTCGCACTGGATAAGCTGTACTGGATAAATTAGCTTTGGCTATCAGTCGTTTTGAGCTAGGCTTTGCAACATCGAAATGCAGTTATTCACCAAGAAATGGGAGGCACCCAGTTCTGCATTGACCATTTGCGGTGATAACTTAGAAGTCGTACAGGAATTCAGTTATCTGGACAGCTATATTAACGTCAGTGGAACGGAAGATGACATTACGTACTTTATAGATGCGCTTTTGCTAATCTCCGCCATCTGTGGCGCCAGCGTGACATTACTCTCGCTCTGAAGAGCAGAGGTTACAATACTGCCGTCCGTACAACCCACTTGTGCGGTTGCGAAACATGGACCATCAAGTCGACATACATAAAGAAGCTAGCTACGTTCGATCATCGCTGCCTTTGCAGATTAGCTCATGTTTGGTGGGAGAACCGGGTGAGCAATGAGCGTGTTCGGCATCGCGTATTTGGCGCAGGAAAAGCGAGTGAACCGCTCAGCACCGTTATATCACGCGCCAGGCTCCGATGGCTGAGCCATGTGTTGCCCATGCCAGTCCACCTACCCCCGCGACGTGCGTCGTTTGTGAGCTGGGAGTGTGGATGGAGGAAGAAAATGGGAGGTCAAACGATAACTTGGTTAAGAGGAATGAAGACCCTCACTTCGAAGTTGATATATGTTGATACATCCCGACTGCCTGGCTAGGGACCGAAGGATGAGCACGTTTGATTGCATACACTAGCTGACATGGCGAAGAGTCGACCTCAGCGACGTTTGTGTTGTGAATCCTTCCCGTTCCATTTAGCTTCCCCTCCAACAACCATCAAAAGGTGATATTAGCATTATGTTAGTTTTTTATAGCTTTTAAGTTTGCATCTCTAAGTATATTACTTTTTGTATTGCGACAGATTGGCTGGTGTTTCTTACTCTTGATTAAAAACCAGAGGAACAAGTCCCTCTCCAGTAGACAGATATATGAAGTAAGTCCTCAGGTGACAAATCGGCTTGCCCATTATTGACCAGTGCTCAAATGCGCGCCACATGGAGGCAGAAACGCTGGTACCGACCAAGGCTCAGTTAGTCGCTTAGTGTTCACACAGGTCCTGTACCAAGTCACCTTTGGCTCTTTATTGGTGGAGCCGTCATGTATAATGTGGGACTGACAAGAAAGTACAAATGGAAAGCGCTAATGGACATAAAACCGTGGTTAGCGAGGAACTGACAAATGGATGGATTATGTAGGCACGGAAAGTTGTCCTACAGCAAATATACTACTCACGTGTGGGTGTGTTCAAAGTACCCCAAAAGAACTGATGAACCGACGGATTCCAATCACATTCCCACAGAAACTAACGCATCTCCATATATTAAATTCAAAAGAAACAAACTTACGTTCAAAGTACGATAGAAAAATGACTTGCAGGCTGGGCAGGTAGCAGTTTTACCGTGTAAATTTGCTGTGTTAATTTGGCAAACAATACACGGTCGGAGAGGGGCCCGTTCTAAGCCTGTAAGCAGTTTGTTAGGAGCATTCGAAACGACCGGATCGTTTGGAGCGACCTTGATAAAGCGGACAACAGAGGACGACTTGTTATTCTGGGTAGTGGAACCGCCCTTGGAAGAAACGGCAGTAAGCTTGATAGCGTCCCCAGTAAAATTGAGCACACGGATGGGTTTTGTGGATGCGGAGTCCACCGCCATCGCGGAAGCCGTTTTAAGCGCCGTTGCATTCGAACGATCTAGAAAAACATGAATGGAGGTTTACAAAAGGTTAACAAAAATTGAGTTGCACAAAGTACGCCATAGCAAGTTGGGGACTTGAGCAGTGAGAACAATCAGACCAGATCTAGTTAAAGACCGGCGCCAGCGTCTATTAGAAAACGACAGTAACATTTAGCATTCTAGTTTGGCATCAGCTGTGCTGTTCAATAAAGCTGATTAACAGCCACATGTTGGACGAGGTCAACACTGCACTTCACAAATAGTTTCCCACATATTTGCAGTAACAGTCAGATAGACAAAGTGTAATTCGACGCTGGCACTACGGGGTGGAGGAGGCCTTAGACCTTTACACCACCGCAATAGGTGGATGATAGCCTGTCACAATGATTAGTGACTCATTGTGCATGCATCCCGAAGCATCCGTTGTTTGAATGAACTGGGATAAGCAATCCAAATCCCGACTACAATTCACCTTGAAGTGGAGACGTCAGTCTGCTGAATCACTGGGATCGCATCCGATTCTAGGCGTTGCTCGTTCGCAATATACGTATGAAGATGAGAAATAGAAATTGTAAAGTGTGGGAAAATATTTGTGGGAGTATCTAAAAAAATGCACCGGTACACATAAAGCAAAAGAGGCACCATCAGTTTTCAAGTGAAAAGGCCACCTCGACGTACCATCCAGCTAAATGACCTAGAGAAGCGTAACAAGATGCCAGTGTATCCTCAACCAAGGCAATATCAACCCATAGGAATTCGACTCTCATATGGAAAACCAAGTCCAGTAAAATGTATGCACATGATCTGAAAGGAATGACAAGGAATCTACCGCCTCAATGAAGTTCCCAATAGGTTTTTCGGTGAATTCTGAAGCTAAGAATGGCAGCAGTCAACAGCCAAAAGTCAGAGAACACTTCCGCCTTGAACAAAGAAACGCACTTCCAAGAACAAAGATCCTTCGCAAGTAAGTAAACCGAAGCGAACAGTTCGAAGTAAAGTGAAGCTTCAAACACCATAAGCGGGGTAATGAAATGTATCCGGAGTTGACGACACTTTTGTGATCATCAAACGCAATCAAGTTACAGTCGCAAAGCAGCTACTGAACAACGCCATTGAAGAAATCCGGTTTAGGATGGAAATGGAGAAGGAAAATAAACTGCCTTTCCTGGATGTATTAGTAAGCAGAACCATGGAAGGGAGGCTGCAAACATCAGTTTACAGAAAATGGACACATACGGACCAAATTCTGAATTTTAACAGTAAACATACGAAATGCCACAAAATAAGCTGTGTGCAGACACTATTTGGTAGAGTGCAAACACACTGCAGTACCGCGGAGGCAAAGGAACAAGAAGAGAATCATCTATTTAAATGTTTCCAACTCAACGGATATCCGCGAAGCTTCATCCGAAGGTGTCTGAACCACAACAAACCAAACAGACAGTCTACACCAACGACGGAGAGACGTGTTGTTTTACCTTATATGAAGAATATATCCGAAATGGCAGCAAGACTATTCAAACATCACCTCATCGTAGCACACAAACCAACTGCTACATTGATAAAAACTCTGTCAAAACCGAAAGAGAAAGTGGAAGCTCATGAGCAAAGTAATGTTGTATATAGACTAAGTTGTAGAAATTGTGAAAAGGACAATGTTGGCCAAACAGGCAGAAAGTTAACAACACGATTACAAGAGCACAAAAGAGCATGCAAAAGACACTATGCATCTTGGCTAGTCTCAGCACACGTGGATGAAAAAGAACACAGCTTTGATTGGGTCAAAACAGAAGTCCTGGCACGAGGTGAAACAAGAAGAGCAAGGGAATTCCTGGAAGCGTGGTTCTCAACAAAAGACTCGAACAACACGCATATCGAGATTAACCCGATTTACCAACCGCTCCGACGTAGAGAACTTAGAGAAATTGTGAGACGCCGCTTGAATAGGAACAATCCAAGCGACGACTTCCGCCACGAGGAAATGGGTAGAGATCACGGGACACAGATCGAAGCCGTCACTTTCGAAAAGTCACCTGCACGCCCATCACGGGTCGACAATTCAATCAGCGAGATTACACTCCACATCTCGACGCACTGATGATGCCGTCTTGCATGACGGTGAAACGTTTGCAAACCAATTTCGCAGCTCGGCGAACAAATGAGCAACTGAAGTATCCGGAGGTCCTTCACAAGGCCTTCCAGCTGTTGCTCGGGTGGTCCACTGTATGCGTTAGTGCTCGTCAAAGTTGATATCGCTGCTAAGCATTAAAAACAACCGAATAGAAAGCACCTTCGAGACCGGGACACTTCATGAAACCCAGAAGAGCGGACGTCCCGCGTACCCACAAGATAACAACGGTGAAAGCTTGAAAAGAACTGCAAACCGAAAGAGGGAACTGGACTGACGTCCGTAGGCAAGGTGTAAAAATGAGTGTAAAACAATCTAGCGTTTGGGGTGCACATCACGTATCCATATTCAGACGCTTGCGCACGCGTGTTCACAGAAGATAATACCAAGTTAGTCGTGTAAATGAGATACCGACAACTAATAATGGTCAGAAAAAAGTTTGTCGGATTGAATCGCTTGAGTGCGTGATTCAATGTAGATGATGTTGGAACGGTGAGGAGCACAGTGGTGTGTGCACAGAGAATGTCGGGGTAGGTGACGGCGGCCTCGCAGTATCAATCGCACAAGCTAGGGTGATGGTGATACCGCAACAGCGAAGTGTCGGTATGGTGTACCGTTGTGATTCCTTCTTTTGAGTAGGCATCAATTTTCGCCGACGGATCTGAATTGGAAAACACCGATTCGACCTTGTTCAGTGCGGAAATAAAGAAGAGGGTTAACGTCTATAACGAGTTTACAAAACAAAACCGTAGTGATCGAGTACCCACGAAGGAATAATCGGCCAATAAAATATCAACACGCCAACCATATCAAACAGTCGCTGATAAGTGTGTGTGTGTGTGTGTGTGTGCGTGTGTGCGTGCGTGTGTGTGTGCGTACTGATGCTGTGTTGGAGTTATATTTGGTGGACATGGAGGTGATGTAAGTAGAAGGAAGTCTCAAGGGAGCAACCAAACATGATGATAAGGAACAGGTAAAAGTGAAACAAAAGCTGAAGAACCACACGTTCAACTGATATTCGAAACGAACGGGTATTCAGCTCGCTAACCGAAAAAGTGATAATAAGCATCCCCAAATAAATTGAAGTCATGCGCAAGCTATTTGTTTGGCTAAGAAAAGGGTTGTGTCGCAAAAACAGAACGTTAGGCCACGTGACTAGATGATAAAATGCCAAGTACAACCGACGGAAACTGCTTAACGCGGCTCAGCTGAGACACGCAAAAGCGAAAACGAGACGTTAGATCAAGCAAAACAAAAGAAGGGAACTGCAGGTAAACGAATAACGAACCTGAAACGACGACATTCCCAGAACCAGAGCTCCTGAGTACGGCCGTGACTCTCCTGATTTTAGATGGCGACGTAAGCAATTGTGGCTGTGAATGGGGGATAAATGAACGCACACTTAATTCAGATAGCGGAAAAGCATCAGACAAGGCGGGACAGCAGATAGGGGACATGGGAAATAAATATCCTTTAGAACATGTCATCGCATGACAGCAATACCCACAAGCAAGTCAGACAAGGAAATCTAGGATGTATCCAAAAATTGTTCGAAAAATATAGGCAGAAACAGACAACGTGCTGCTCGTTGATGTCATCATTGGAGGCAAAATCACTACCCTTGGGCTTGATGACGCTCAGAAACCGATCCGGGTGTGTACAAAAAACGCCCCATTTTTCTAACTAGTATACTAAGCAGACTACTAGTTGACAAATTCGCACTTCACTAATTAGAGAAAGCGACACTGTAGCCTAATGAATTCGAAAACGAAGTTCGAAAGAAAGTAACAAATATTCCATGCGATTGCGGTTGAAACGAACAAACTCCCTATCGGAGTCAAAATCACAGGTCAACAGTCTTGATGCAAAAGTGTATTCACAGTGCAACTCTTGGAACAGTGCAAGTAATCTGAAAATATACGAACGTATAAAGGTCAACCCAAGAATGTTCAACTTTTGGAACAGCTGGGTTAGTTGTTGAAAATAGTAATTCAGGCCCGCTACGACCAATGAGGAGATAAGTGTGTGTGTGTCTTGTGACCGCACGAACCAATCTCTCAGATAAGCATTAATGATGCAAAGCGTTCTCTAGTTGAAATAATGGGTTTTGTAGGTGGTTATTTCTTCTGTAGAGGCCCGATTGTAACAAAAACGCTGGCAAATACGATTAAAAAAGCTGCCAAGCGAAGTATACATTATCCATAAGGCAGTGTGGTGAGAAAGCAATGATGGATGAGATGACTGTGTGTGTGTGTTATCAAACAGTCCGTTTTGCGTCCCTTGTGGACTTAAGTTAATGTCGAATTACTAGGGAGGTTTAAGTCAGAGTAAAACAATCGGATCGGATAGAAATGTAGATCTTAGATGCTCGTCCGGACGCGACATGACATGACTCTCAAAAGCAGGAAGCACGAAGTTCGCCAGGGTTATTAATAGGACATACCGACGGTTGTCACCTAGTTAAAACAAGTATATAGCACCAAGTGTGAAAAGCGCCTAGTTTGTCATGTTTAATACCTAAGTAAATGTCAGACAGTGGTTGCAGGTGGCACGGACAAAGCTTCGAGTCATCAAATGTCAGACAGAAAGTAAAACCAACCAGGAAGACCCATTAGTTCAATGGAAAAACGACGATTGCAGCTAATGGTATGCACTCGAAGCATCCTCATTTCGGGAACATTCGCGTAAACTATAAGACGCGCGCACTCACCTTCCCACTGTGGTAAGTGAGCAGCTGACGCACCCCATCTGAAACGTGAAAAATTCGAGCTGATATCAAATGTCCAGTTGTGTTACACTACTGGTGCCCGTTTCAGTAACCATTTTAACATGCTTTTGCCTCAAGGCGGTAACTTCTGATTTTTGCTGGGATTTGGAGCTCGATGAGGACGACAGCAGTTCAACCGGAATCGAATAAAAATAGGCAGATGTAGAGAGTTGTATTTGAAGTATCCGCTGTGTGGATAGATTGCGACGCGTAAGTTCCACTGAAACCTCCGTCATTCCAATCAGAGAGATCGTATGTGAAATAGTGATTCGGTGTTGCTCCTCCCACACTGACCCCCTATAACCGATGGTTTTGCCCTCGTTTGGACACATCAAGCGGAGATAGACTGAGCTAGGGTGGGACTCCGGGAATAGTGGTTAATGGCGGACGATTTGATCACTGCTACTAAGATCCGTGAGCAACGCTTGGCAGATTTAACAAGTGGTGACGGAGAAAACTGGCAATGAAATGAATTTCTCTGCGGGACAATTATAAATGCTGCTTCGGCAACTGCAAGCACAAGTGAAGCTGATCGAGACCCTGGCGCAGCGGCCTGTCTGCAGTCCTCAGAAACAGCTCCGCGGGACACGCAGGTTAGTTCTGCCGATGTCGATTCCGGAAGCATTTTGAATGCGCGATTCCGATGTAGGCACGAAAATCAGCAATCAAGATGACTCCAGGAAAGTGCGACTGCTGCTCCGTAAACATGGCACAAATGAACATTAACGGTTCGTTGATTACATGCTGCGGAAACAGCAAAAATATCTCAAATTTGAAGAAGTGGCGGGACAACTCCGCGAAATTTTCGATGAGTCACTATCACAATTCAGCATTCGCCACCAGTGTTTGAACATTGTCAAGCGAGACAGACAACTATGGGGCTCTGGAAAACATAGTCAACCGTGAATACGAACGCTAACAAAGGGTCAATTCAAATGTCTCATATTTATTGTTGCCTTACAGCCCTCACAGAATACGGAGGTCAGCACAAATTTACTCTCGAAGCTGAATCTTAACTAGGACACGACGCCGAAGCCCCTTACGGCCGAGCATACGCAGTTGCTGACTCTGAGACACGACATTACAAAGGCAGAGGATTCTTCCAAACAGCTGCGAAAGTCCACGCGAAACATGCCATACAAACGCGCTCAGAAGTCAGAACATACCGCCTACTGTCTGTTGGTCATGCGGTGATTAGCATTTCATCCGATTCTGTCTGCTAAAAGTGTAACAAACGGAAGAGTTTTGCCGGCAGTCGCGACCGGTGGTGAAAAGTGTCAAAAATACGGGTGCAGATTCTCTGTCAGTTGTTGTCGCGTTCCAGAATGAGATCAAACCCCGCAGAGTTCACCACGATGTCATTAAACGGGGAGTTCCTCGACCCTACAGCTTGTTATGACCTCTGATATAACTATCATCTCCAAGAACACATGGAATCACATCAAGCGGCTGGTGGTTGTGGCTTCTGACAAACTAGCTCCCAATGCATTTGGTGAAGTGCTTAATTTGATTGGAGAGATCACCTACACAATCACATTTAGCGAAGTGGAAACTAGTGGAGCTTGGAATCGATCAGATCGAAAGGTTAGGGCGCTTTAATATTCCAACTGATGAGTCTAATTCCTGATTTGCCTATCAGTGTTCCTATTGTGTTCTGGTGACGTTGCGAAGTAAATATAAGAATAGAAGTTCGGTGTACATGAAGCATGAAGTGGTGAATTCAGGAAAAAAACCAGCGAGGACACTGGGTAGAAAATCACAACAGAGTGACAGATAGTGAAGATAAGCTTAACAGGCAAATCTGGAGGTAAGACTCATTTACAATATTGGGACACAGAATAGAACAACTCTCTACAGGTTTAAAAGTGACACATGTTCCAGATGCCGATCACTGCACCATGCACGTACTGCATGGCAGCGAGAGAAGTGAAGAGTGATGGACTGACGATTAAAAAAACATCTGGAAGGAGGAGATTGTGTACTTGAATGGCGCACGTGGCATGCAGATCCAAATGCGTAAAAAAACACAGTATGGTGGCGGTGAAATGAGCTCACCCTTAGCTCCTCAGTCTTCACGGGTAACTTTGAACAAACTCTACGGAAAATGAGAGGTTGAGGAGCTTTTTGAACAGCCGACTGCGAGTCGCTCATCTAGCCAGCTGTAAATTGTAAAGGGAGAAAAAAGAAGTGGGTTAGTATACGACAGCAGAGTACTGAATTAGCAATTGCCAAAATTTATAAGACAGTGAGATGGCTCATAAAAGCAAGGTAAACGGCCAATAAAGAACGGGCTGACGAAAGTTTACTATGGTACCAAGATTTTCCACTTTCCAACTGGCGTAAAAAGCAAGGAAAAAGCGCCGACAAAACAGAAAATCGAGTAGCGCAGTGCATGCATTTAAAAGGCAACAATGAAGATGTGAAGTCAGGTTTCAACCACGGCACAAACCCAAATAATGAAAAGCAGCTAACGGAGTGTACCAGTATATGCGAATAGACGTAAACGTTTCCCTTTTATTGACCTGATAAGTGGATATGCATACATATCATCAATAACCGTCTTCGACTGAATGGATAAGGTATCTACCTTGTAACCGGATGGTCGTCGATTCGGATCTGCGTAGGTGCGGCAGACCACGCAGCATTCCGAGCGCATGTGTGACTAGTGGTGATTGCGTGGCAGCGAAGTGTCGGTACAGCTTACCGGTGTAGTGCTGATACCTTCTTATGGTGCCTTCTATCAACTTCTATGACGGAAAGTAGCAAATACATGCGGATCAACTCGGAACTCTTCCTCCGTCTGCGACCAGCTCTAGAGACAAGAAGGCCGCGTCTAGCTGATGCGACGCTTGCACTGAAATATCCAAGCAAACGTGGTTGTTCTATTTTTGACCCCAACCAGGGAGCCAAGAGCCTCTAACCGAGGCCAAGTTCGAAGTAAGGGACTGCATTCCTTTTGACTAAGTCATCGCTTGGTCATCCTATTCTTCTTCCATCTACACCAACGACCAAACAGCGCACATCTCGGGAATCCGTGTGACCTTTTACAAGGATGCTGCACCCGACAACCTTCATTCATCAACGCAGAAAGATAGAGGCGAATCTTCGTTGACCGGACTCGCTTCTCCATACAACACGATTTGGGATTCCGAAGAGGCGCCAATTGGCGCTTGACAGGAAAACCTCTGTTACCTTCCTAGTGTTTGCCAAAACAGTCGTTTACGTTCGCTAGGTCATGTTCTCCGCATGCCCACTGACGGCCTCTCGATATGTATGATACGTCATCAATGCACCAAGTTGTGCGGAACCGCGAGGTGGTAAGCCGATGGCGTGGCACAAAGATAGGAAGAAATTGACTGAAAATTTTGGCCGTCCATGTGTATCGGGGCTCCGGGGTGGTCCACATCAGACTCAACCGTAAATGGCACAGTCAGGGGCGTCCCTGGATACGATTTCCTGTGTCTAGCCGATAATATATACTCCACCCTTATTAATTTTACGCACCTCTTGATTCTATTTACTTGGTGTACTGGTTGTGTTCCTCCATTTCTTCCTGACCAGTATTTACTATTGTTCTGGCGAGGTGGATCGAGGCAATTGGATCCAACATACTTCGACCTGAATCGTACTTGTTGAAATGAAGTCAATCGAGCCAAATTCACAATGCAACAACTGTTGTCTCCCATGCCGGAAAATAGATGAGATATCACCCAACTTTGGCAGATCTATGAGGATGCAGAGACAGTATGGGTCGCACCAAATTCTCCAGTCTGCCAGGAGTACCCCAAGGGGTGCTGGGAATCGCAAGGGAACGCAAAAGGACGCCTTGCGTTAAAATAAAGTGTCACGGTAGGAACACACACGTTGAGTCCAGCCTACAGTTCTGTCAGGCAAATTCGTTCTGAGAAAGTCCAGATTGGTTCTCAGCCAGATAGCAACAAAGACAAGTCACCTCGCCGATGGACAAGGCATGCACATTATTCTACGGTAGACCATCTCAGAAGAAGAGAAATGAAAGTGTGTGACCCGAGCTAAATAAGATATGCGTGGAAAACAAGGTAAACAGAAAGGTTACAACCGAAAACAGTGGTGAACCTTCTATTGTTTCAATGCAGTCGACTAGAATTTGATGCCGACTAATTCGATCGATCAACTTGACAAAGAAGAATCCGACGCAATTGATGTGCAACTGACATAAATAATATGCGTCTCCAATCATCGTGTGTCATGTTCTGATGTCGCAATCCGGCGTGTTGAAACTTTTGAGCTCCGTTTCGGGTCGATTTGTTTAATAAGTTTAAGAAATCGAAAACAGATCAGAAAAAGTATCGCACTCGCGCCTTACTTTTACCTGATGGCGAAGACCTCAGCAGTACGTCGGTACGCAGTACTGACACTTCCGTGCTGCGCAATCGCCATCAGTCGCGCCTGAGCTAAAGATACTGCGAGATTCGACGGTCCACTACGTAGGATCGAACGCGTAACCTCAGGAGTACAAGGCAGGTTTGTGGTCCCTAAGGCCACGGGCCAGCTGATGGGAACAAATGTTCACCAGATATACCTCAAAGGAAATTGACGACTAAGCTCTACTCACAATAAACATGATGAAGAAACGGAAACTTCAAGTGGCGTGTGGACCCGTAAAACGTATCTCAAGCGCCACAACCGGGATAAGCAGCTGACACATTCTGTTGGTGAAATAGGATTAATTCCAGTTGATTATTTGTGTGTTATCAACGTGTGAATTAGTCAACCTCAGAAAGCAATCAGATAACATTCGTAAAATATTGGTTACCTCAGTAAAGCTCAAGCAACACTCCAGGCGTCATTGCCAAGTAAGGTGTTCACAAAATCCCCAATAGGCGACCAAATTATTCAAAACAAATTAATAAACCACAAAATTCGAGTTAGTGATAACAAATATGCTTTCGGAATAAGATTTGAGGGGGGTTTTCTCTTACTATATCAATTAAAGTATCCAGGCGAGCCAAATATATCACCAAGTAGACGTGCTCCTTCGTCACGGAAAAGTGTGGATACTCTGGTGCTGCCTGGTGATTTGAATGCCTAAGCTGTAAAACTGTTCGCTGGTGAACCACATCTAGGCGACCAGCACAGTGTAGGCTTCCGTGACGAGCGGTTACTACAGCTGTGTGAAGATGTCTGTCTATTAGGACGCAGCATCCGCAGAAAGGTGACATTGCGCCTAGCAGTCATGGACGCAAATAGGTCACATCGTGACCAGTTACCGCTGTAGAGACTGTGTCCAAAACTGTCGCCCGATTTGAAGCACGAGCGTGGGCTCCGACTACGCACTTGTATGTGCGAACCTCAGAGTGCTTCGGCGGACGCTCGAAACGGGGCTGTGTGCGCATAGACATCAGTCACTTGGCAAAGTCAGATGAATGCGTATCAAAGTTCACTGGTATCTGGGATGAATAAGCGCATAATGAACGCATTTGACGATAGCTTGTCGCATGATCGTGTCTTTATCTATTAAATAAAATTGTCAACTTAGATATTGGGTCTCTAAGCAGTCTAAAACTTCTGGATGCGCGCCGACGTATTACGGCTAGAAAAGAACACAATGAGACTGGCGAAGATGTCAGAGCAAAACTGCGTGCTTGAAGAGAGACCGCGAAGCCTTGTGGTCTCATCGTGTACTGAAGATGGTAACATCCACTACTGTTGGTAACCACGAGAAGTTATTCAGTTTGATAGGCGACACAGGTAGCAGGAGACGTGATGTCACTGAAATTACATGCGGCGAGAGCGGACAGCCTATTCGCAGCCTATCAAAGCGCATGGAGTGTTGGGTCGAGACCTTGAAAAGCAGTTCAATCAGCCATTTCCTCTATCGGCCATTCATCATCATTACACATTAGCCAGTGAAAAAAAAACTCGAACTATTGTGTCGTAATACATAAAGAGAACAAAAAGCATTATGCTAAACACTACGGAGTGCAAAAAACAGGCGACACACTGCTTAATAACATATTATGTTTCAAGAGAGATATCGTGGTTGGAGATGGGAGATAAGCTGGGTGGGAAGGGACAAAGAAACACAACACGCTATTGAAGTCGGCTCCTTGCCATGTCAAGTAGTGTATCCAACCAGACGTGTTCGACGTTCTTCGGACCCTAACCAGGCAGTCAGAACGCACCAACCTTTGATCATCATTGTTCGCACTTCTCCCTTGACTGACATATGGATTCGCCTTCGCACGCAGATATCGTACGTTAGATCATCCAATTGAGATGGAATAATGTCGCAGGAGCAGACAGAATTCTCCATTAAGCCTTTTCAAGTTCGGGAGACCTGCTCTTGTGAATGACCTACACAACTTACTAGTGAAACTGTGGGAGCAGAAGATTGTCAAAACTAGATCCGCTCCGTTACAGCCCCAATGTTGAAGATAGGTTCACGTTCGGAATGCAGAAAGCAACTAGAGATCAGTCTGATCTCCATCGCCTCTGTTACTTGTTCTCCAGACTTGCTGCCACTTATGAAAACCAGATTCGCGAGCTGCAAGCCGGTTTTCGGGACTGTATTGATCACATCTTTACATTATAACAATTGCTGGAGTACTGCTACATATATCCACCTAGCCAGTTTTGTTCCGAGTCAGAAACGAAATATTGTCAGTTGCCAACAGAGAAGGCGAGGAGCACACCTGCGGAAGCGTGTTCGAACGTAATGGATACTCCGAAAAATTCATCACGAGGCACATGGAACAGCGAAAGCCAAATACAAAACCGATTTCCGCGAAGAAGCGGTAAACCGATTTGTCGTTACCGTTTAGGAGTGACACGATAGCTGAACAACACCCGGTCTTTCCATAGCCGCAGAGAGAATGCACTTTGTTTCCGATCTGCGCGCAAGCTTCACATTGATTGTGGGCGAGCAACTCAAGGACAGCATACCTTGATCGCAGATCTTCGACCAGCATTTCTTGCTCGTATCGAGCAAGATATATTAGACAAACGACCAGGCGACTGTCTGTTAGAGCTCGAGAGCATTGCCCAGTTTGGCTCTATAGCGGTGGGAGGAAGAATGTCAGGAGTGGTGTTGTCGCACCTAATGGGCTCCGATCCCGATAATAATTCGCATGACGCATTAATACCACTACACACGAATGGTCGATCGCAATTCGACTCCATAACCCAAACCTATGTGCCTAAGAAATAGCCCAAACGCTCACTTTACCTTGGCCACAGACCAGCAATGGTGGTCACGCAACTTCACCAGACCAATCACGCAATCTTATCGATTAGACAATTGGATTCAGTGCCCCAGCGCGTTTAAGCTTTCTGTGTCCACTCTATTCCGCTTCGTTGTGGCCGCATTAGCCTCATGATGAAAACCTGATTCTGACGTTCTCTCCGGGAATTATGTCAAACGTCATATTTATAGGCGGCCAACAGCATCTGTGTTCCCCGACATCAAAGGTGTCTTCGGTATGATAAACTGATGTTCCCTTTGAGACTTTGTGCTAAGGATAGCTGTGTCCGAAAAATATATCGATGTTATCAGAGCGCCATATACATATAGTCCGGGAAAATGAAGGTTTTGGTAAACAGTCACCGACATTCCATTTCTGTAGCGCTGTGGGATAAGATTGCCCGCTGTTAACTTGCATTTTTAACTCCGCTATCAAGGAAGTTCCGGAACTTACTTTCACTGTGCCGTTGTGACAAAATTACTAGTCTCAATTCTCGTTTGTCGCCTAAGTACGGAACGGGAATCCCGGTTCAGAGATGAGCAGACAGGTTTTAGCCCAGAACGCGGCTGTATAGACCACAAATCCATTCTGCAGCAAGTGCTAGAGCAGCGCCACACGTACCGCAGGTCGACGATAGCTGTGTTCCTCGACTTCAACAGCGCGTTCGATCCAGTCGGCCGATGCATTCTGTTCGAAATACTTGTGCAGAAAGGGGTTCACATGAAATATGTGAACATTTCATCTACTCTGTACTCGAACACCACACGCCGCGTCGGATGCCTTTCCGAAAACAAACGTGACGTTCCTCAGGGTTACCCAGTTTCCACATTTTCCTTCAGCTTTGTCGTGGAGTGTTCCCTTGCGGAGCTTCACGATGCGGGCGCTGAGGTGCTGTCTGGGAAGAAGCTAATTGATCTTGATTATGCTGGCGATATTGTCTTGCTTTTTAACGATGTTGAGGAGGTCCAATCCCCCCTGAAGAACTTCGCTAGGGTGGTCCCATCAGTTAGCATGCGATTCACATTTTCAAATTGCAAATTGCTGTTACAAGACCATCAGCCACTTGATAATCCCTTGATTATCAATGTCGAGGAACTCGAGGTAATTGATCACTTCACCTACCTTGGCAACTGCATAAACAATGGGGGGTGCGTAAGCATTGAAGTCAATTCACCTCATGTAAAAGCGAGAACTGTCTTTTTGAACCTGCGCAACCTGTGGCGTCGAAAAAAGATTTCGCTACGTTTAAAAGGACTGTTTAAAAGGTCATAGTGAAGGGCGTCCTGCTCTTTGATTCTGACTTGGCCTCTTCTATCTGAAGCGCAACCTGCGAAACATTGCTGGTGTCGGACGGCACCAGTATGTCCGCAACGATGATGTGCGTATACGAGTGTAGCATTGATTCTCAGTCTAGTTCCTTAGAACAACAGACAGCACTAAATAAGTTGCTTTGGCTAGTGTATGTACTACGTATGCCCAATCACCGCTTACGGAGGAGGCCTGTTTTGTTTGCCAGCTGTAGTGCAGCGCAAGGTTTGTGACGGGAAAAGTTAACTTAGCAGAAAGAAATGAATTCCTTGACTAAGAAACATGGTATTGTTGGTCCGTCTCTCTTTATGCTTGGCTTGAGACGTTAAATGACATGGCTCGCAGTCAGCGACAATGGTACGTCTGTTGTCGTCTCGTTCTCGACTGTATGTTTAAAGTGCGGTGATAAGTTGTTTGAGGATTACTGGTTGTTTATGGCACGAGACAGTCGCAAAGAACCTATCGACGATGCTTCACTATCTTTGCCCGCTAGCCAGCTGTTTTTATGGTAAGTTGACAAAGTGTAGGCACCTTGACCCTCTATGTTTACTCATGGCACTAAGGTTCCTCTTCTTTCACCGGTATTATGTATCGTTACTTAAATCAATATGGTCCACCGCAATGAGGCTGGACCTTACCGTGGTGCAATGGTTTGTGTGCCTCAGTGATCCATTGAGCTATGCTGAGTGGTGCTTTTCTGCACCACTCAGAGCCACTCATGCCAGATTGGTTAATGGTTAGAGGCCAGACAAACTCGATCTCCGGGTTGGGGAGGGTTAGAATGAGGGTGGCTCCCAATTCCTTAAAACGGAATCCTTGTAGCTCAATGCCAAACCCGCTGCCTTGCGGTCAGGTTTTTGAACCAAAGACCTTGGTTGGGAACCCTAATTGTTCTCCTGCCTAGGCCTGGACAACCGTACAGTATCCTGCCTATGCAATACTATGCATCTTTCGTCAAACAAATTCTTGTTACTGTGGCCACCGCAGAGGATAATCAACGGTGCCCTATCTGTTGCATCAAGCAGGGTAGATATGGGTTTGGATGCTACTGCCCAAGCCTTCCCATCTTCTTACTACTCATCTTACTCTCTTTCTCCCTTATGGTCCAGTTCCAGCTTCAATTTTATCCCGCAGTTTTCAACCTTCCGATTCTTGGCCCTCCCCAACCTCCTTTGCTAGGCGTTTATCTGCTAGTTTCAACCCACATGCAAACGTGGGGCGTCATTCTTGGAAGTAGCCGCTGCCCTTGTTAACCATCGGAAGTTATTCCGTCTGATACGGGAAACGGGCAGCAGGAGACCTGGTGTTAGTGAAACAATTTGTGGTGAGAGGGGACAGCCTATCCACAATGTGTGAAAACGTTTGGAGCGTTGGGCTGAGCATTTTGAAAAGCAATTTAATCGGCCGGAATCATTCGATTTCTCACCGGCCGGTGATCGCCCTGCTTCATGGGCTGTCCCTTTGGATCCACCCTCTCACTCAGAAGTCAAACATGAGATCGGACTGTTGAAGTTGAACAAAGCCGCGGGACCAGATGATCTTTCTCCAGCCCTCTTCAAATTCGGAGGCTCGGCTCTTGTTGATGCTTTACATGAATTACTAGTGAAACTGTGGGAGCAGGAGACTGTCCCAACCGACTGGAGCCGCTCCGCTATTGCTCCCATCTTCAAAATAGGCTTGCGTTCGGAATGCGGCAACCATAGAGGAATCAGTCTGATCTCCATCGCCTCCAAATTACTCGCCTCCATAATTCTTCACAAACTGACTGGCGCTCGTGAAAGCCAGATTCGTGAGGAGCAAGCCGGGTTTCGTCGTGGTCGTGGCTGCATCGACCACATCTTCACCTAGCGTCAGTTGTTGGAGCACCGCCACACATATTGGCGGCCCACCGTAGTCGTGTTCCTCGACATCAAAGGTGCCTTCGATTCGGTTGATCGATGTGCCCTTTGGAATTGTTTACTCAGGAAAGGTTTGCCCGAGAAATATGTAAATATTATCCGAGCATTATACTCACGTAGCACGGGCAGAGTGAGAGCTTACGGCAAGCTGTCGCCACCCTTTAATACCTCCAGCGGTGTGAGACAAGGATGCCTGTTGTCACCTTTACTCTCCAACTTCGCTATTGACGAAGTCATGGAGTTTGCATTTACAGGATATGACTTGGAAGGTGTGGAGCTACTCCCAAGAGAACGACTTCTTGACTTAGAGTATGCAGGCGACATTGCCCTCATCTGTGACAGCTCCCAGACGTGCGAAGCCGCGCTGGACAGATAAGCACTGGTTATCAGCCGCTTTGGGCTTTGCTTTGCACCACAGAAATGCAAAGCGTTCCTCCAAGATTGGCCTGGACCGCCTCCTTTGCTGACCCTTGGTGGGGATCAGCTAGAAGTCGTTCAGAAATTCAACTCCCGGGGAAGTTGTATCAGCGTTTGTGGGATTGTAGGTGAGATCACGAACCGTATAGCGAAAGCTCGAGGTGCTTTGGCTAATCTTCGCCACCTATGGCGGCGGCGCGACATTACTCTCGCCATGGAGGGTAGAGTGTACAGTGCAGCGGTACGTTCGACCTTACTGTACGGTTGCGAAACCTGGCCCCTCAGATCAACGGACATAAGGAGGCTAGTTACGTTCGACCATCGGTGCCTTCGTAGTTTGGCTCACATCTGGTGGGAACACCGCGTGAGCAACGAGCTTGTTCGACGCCTTGTTTGCAGCATAAGAAATGGAACTGAACAGCTCAGCACCGTCATTTCCCGCACCAGGCTCTGATGGCTCGGCCACGTGTTTTGCATGGCAGTCCACCGACTTCCGCGACATGCGTTGTTTGCTCACCTGGGGTGTGAACGGAATAAGAGAAGGGGTGGACAATCGATGACCTGGTCGAGAGGAATGAAGGCCCTCACTTCGGATCTGGCTTCGGTTGGAGCTTTACGGCTTCTTGGTTGGGGTACGAAAGACGATGAACACGTTTGGCTAGATACACTTGCTGACATGACTAGGAGCCGACCTCAGTGGGGTTTCTGCTGTGAGTTTCTTTGTCCTTTTCCATCTCTCTTAACCTATCCATCCACAATCTCTGTTCGTAGCATAAGATAATTTTACATCATAATTTTTCTTGTTGCCTAGTAGCCGGCTGGTAGCTTTCCGGAAGGATGCCCATCCGTTCCTGGTAGCTCAGCTGGCATGTAACTGTAGTATTTATTTTCTTTTATGTATTGTGGCACAGTAGCTGAGGTGCTTTACACTTCTAACGTGTATAATGAATGATGAATGAAGTCACTATGGTTGTATGTCGTCGAAGCATCAATCCAAATGGCTGATGTAATACTGCTGATGGTGATTGTTCCCGATTAACAACAACCAGGAACCTCAGATTCTTCGCTCACATTGTGCCTTTTTTGCAATCTGAAGATTTGGATAATAAGTAAGGCTCCCGACAACTGCGACATACTTCTGCATGTTCTCAACCGCCTGTCCACGTGTTGTTCTGCCGGTCAGCCCAATTAAGTGGTTATTTATGAGCTTAGGAATGTATGATGATCGGCGAAAGTACACTCTAGCCGTGCAATCACTTCAACCCACGTCTGTATAGGTTCTAAGTATGCTCTCACGTTGCAGTTCGAAGTCCGTGGACAACACTGACATGCTGCATGGAAACGGGCTAGGCATGCTTTGAGCACTCAAATGCATTTGCACGCGCCTTTTCTCTTCTATCAGAAGACATGCTGGAGTACGTCTTACCTGACTGTTATCTGATAAAGCGTGGCGAAGTACAACAATTACATGTCCATGTCGCTACCGGCTTCACCCCAGTTTGGGGAATGTCGTACGAAGGCCGATGCAGGAACTAGAGCTGCACATCGTGTGGCGTGGTCGGTTTCGATTGAGCCGCATGGTGACGCACCGGATATTACATCTGGGTGACTTCTCTATACTGAGGCCGTTGCTGCACATGTGCGCAGCAAGCAGCACTCGCGGGTACTAGTACAAACTTATGGTACCGGACTTGAAGCCAGTAGTCTACCCTCTTCGCTTCGAGCATCTAATAATGAAATACTGGAACTGTTTGCTCGTGACAATCATCATCAACAGCAGTAAATCATCCACTTGAATTGATGTCCCGCTGCCGTACAACCACAGTGATCTCGATTGCACACGAGAAACACCATCGAAGGCAATGACCAACTTGTACGACAAGCAATTGCCTATGAGGACAATAGTTGCATTCATGACTAAATTCGTGTGCTGTCTAATGGTGCCACTAGTGCATCGGGACAGACTGTAATCTAAGAGCATTGTCAAATAAGTCAAATATGCGCTTTTGTGCACCCATGAAGGATGAAATTTCAGCTGTAGCACGCACGTGATCGAAACGGTAAAACGAACAAGACAATAATCGTAGACAGTGCTCTTAGCATTATGATTCCCCTGAGCAGCGAAAGCAGCCTAATGAAAGCTTCCGGGGTTGCTGGAAGCCAGACACGAGGTTATAACAGCTTTTGTCGCAATGATATTTTGCCATGTATGGCGGTCGCAATTGGCGCCCATTGGTCACTGCATAAGGCCAGGTTGTTCTCACTTACAAGAACAGCGAGCCACTAGCAATTCTGCAGGGATCCCTTTTGCTGGTTTTTCACCTGCGTGAAAGCCAAATACCAATCGATCGAAGCTGGACATGTCCAGTTCGGCTTCGCTGTTTGGCTAACACTCCCTTCGCACAGCCGAACAGCTCGGTTCCTTTGACGTAGCATGCGATCGAAGCATGACACGTCCAATGCGACTTGGATGTTTGGCTAACACGCTTCGCACGGCCGAACGCCTCGGTTCCCTTGGTATGTCCTGCGATCGTAGGCACATAAGTCCCGCTTCTGTGTGCCATCTCACCCCTGCGGACGCGTTGGGCAAAGCAATTTGCGCCATTGGACAGTTGGCAATTCAGCGTGCCGAGGTACGTCAGCACGTGAGCGCGGCCGCTCCGCGTTTAGGACTAATTAATAAAACACTCTGTATTTAGCGTCAGGTTCAGGTATAACGGTGGAGTAATGTGGAGTAATGTGTGGAGTAATGTGGGTTAGCTAACAGATGTGCTGTGTTGCACTAGTATCAAATGTCATCTGAACAAACCCTACATCTATTTCACAATGCTCAGGGAGATGTTCAGCCTCAGCCAGCGTAATCGAGGTAAGTCTGAAGCAACCATGAAAAGAAAGCGGGGACGACTCATGTGGTTTTGGACATACGGCAACCAGTCCGAACAGCGACTTAGTGGGATGAGGTAGGCTACATCGAGGGACAGTTCACCACTTCTCAGGTGCATAGCACACCACAGTTTCTCGTCTCGGTAGGTGCGTACCAGTCTCCTGCACAAGGAAGACGGGATGTAAAGCAGCACATCATCACGAGCAGTTGATATTCTAGCGTACCGGAGGCACGAGTAGCCACTGGGCTAGACATCATGGGCAGTTACCTCAAAATTCAACCAAGTCTCAGCCAGTCCTAGAACGTCCGGTTACTGAGAAACAAAGCACAACACAGAAGCAAAGCACATCTCGTTCCGTTTCCATCAAATTGCAAACATTGTTAAAGGTACGCGTAGGCAGTGGCAGGGAGTGTCGGGTGCGCATGGAGCATTCTCGACCTATTTTGCCGGATTCGGCAGACTTAGGGAACAGCCCGAACATTTACAACACGGAGACTAATTTCCCCATCATCAGTAGGCCGTTTTAGCTCGATGACTGCAGACTTCGGTTTGTCAAGGTCTGACGGACCAATGACTGAGGGTATAGATCTAAAAAAACGATTGTCAGTGGTGCGCATTCCCTCAGTCGCACAAAGGAAACCAAACTTGTGATAGCTAAGAGCTTGTGCCAACTGATCAGCAGCCACTGTAGATTATCGATTTTGTTGTTGTTATTTTTATACTGCTGTGCACTTCTTGTGAGTTTCTAGCGTGGTCTCGCGCCCTCAATATTTAAATTATCTCAAGAGCTTTTGTAACTGAAAACTCGTACGCGCACTGTCACTGGATGCCACTTTCATTACTGTACAAGTTTGCTTGATTACCTTGTATTTATTATGAATTCGCAAGTTGGTTGTAAATGTGAAGAGGATGCCTATGACGTTGCAGTCACAGAGGGAATTCAGTGTGACAAATGTCTGCTGTGGTATCATACTAACTACTTTAGGTTAGATCAGGAATCAATCGAGTTGTACGCTCGTTTTCCCAAAAGGAAGTGGGTTTGTTTCTATTGTATGTGTATAGCCGACACACGTATACTACACACTCGACAGGTGAACCCACCTGTTGGGGATGGCAAGGCAGGCACCAGTAGTACGCCGGTCCGCAGTACCGACGCTTCGCTGCCGCGCAACAATCACAAATTGCGCGTGGGCTAAGGATACTGCTAGGTTCGCCCTGTCCCAAAGCAGGCTCGAACCTGCGCCGTCAGATTACAAGGCAAGCCAGTTACCTTTAGGCTACGGTGATGTTGGCGATGGGGACTTCGCAAAGGGTCAACGCCGCAGACAATAACAAGGGCAGAGATTAATCAATGACGACACTGACGTGAATTCGCATTCTTACGTTGTTACTACTTTTATGTTATTGTAAACTGTCATTACTGTATCTGGAGTTATAACTTATCGTTTGTTGTATCGTAGCTTGCAAAACGGTTACTAGATGATCAGAGTCTAACTCTCAGGCCTACATCTCAATCGATATACGTTCAAGCTTTCTGGTAGACCATACTCAATCTCACAACAATGTAATCATCTAGAAATGGATGGGATTCCGCGACCCGAACGCTTTGATAGGGGATCCAAACGCTCCCGAGGCAGCGGAATCATGGGAACACTGGTTTTTACATTTACCAACTTCTTGGTCATCATCGATTCACACAAATCTGACAAGCTAAAGACATTTATTTTCTCTCACCAGCTGTGTATAAAATTATTTCTCAATGTCCTTCGTACGAATCAGCAATCAGCACTCTCGAATCACTCTATGTACAACCAAAGAATGAAGTGTTAGCATGTCACCTTTTAGCTACCTGCAAAAGAGGGTCTACCGAAAATCCCGACCAGTTCATACAGACTTCGAACACTCGCCAATGACTGTACTTCTAAACCTATGAGTGCTGAACGAAACCAAAATGATGGCATCTGCGATGCATTTATCAGTTGTCTATTATCCAATTCTGCAAAGCAGACTGCTGGAGCATAAGACAGTGAAAATATAGACTTCGCCCAGAAAGTCTCATTCATTTGTCATATCGGTTCCGATGGTGCCATGAAACATTACAGCTAATGAATCCGCTGATCAGGAAAAATCAGGCACCACGTTGGCTACCGCTCGAACAAAGTCGTCGGAAAAATGCTATTTTTGTGGTTACGATCGTCATACTTGACACAAGTGTCTCACTAGAGACTCAAACAGCAAGTCATGTAGAAAAAAGATTTTCAAAAAGTTGGTCGTTCTTTTACGCCTACAAAACATACTGCTTTTACATCACCGTTCCTGGTTTCTTCTGTCATCACCGCAGCTGTTCCCATATGTCTTGCGAAAGCTATCACAGATGTCATTGTCAACGGAGGTGCCAATCGATACAGGAAGCTGAGAGTTTTCAGAATCTCTTGAATACAATTCGGTTTTTAGTTTTTATTGCGGCAAGGTTTCGCTCTTGACGCAGTAGTTCCTTTAGCTCTTCTACAGCAAGCTCTTGCATCAAAAGCGAAACGTTGCCACAAAAAAACCTACAGTAACCGATTTGTAAACAAATGTTTCTGTAATCATAAGATCCCAGCCGGTTCTAAACGTACCCTGAGAGATCTGTCTGGGAAACCGTTGTCATCATTCATCATTATACACATCAGCTAGAGGTGGGAAAACACCTCCGCTATTGTGCCGCAATACAAAGGAAATACATACATACATATATATAATACAATACACAAAGGAAAAATAGATACAACAGTTGCATGCCAGCTGAGCTACCAGCAACGGATAGGCATCGTTCCGGTAAGCTTCCAGCCAGCTACTAGGCAAAAAGAAAATTTTTTAATGTTTTACCCTAGGAAAGGAGATCCTAGATGGAGGGGGAGGCTAAAAGGGATGGAGAGGGACAAAGAAACTCACAGCAGAAACCCCAGAGGTCGGCTCCTTGCCATGTCAGCAAGTGTATCCAGCCAAACGTGTTCACCGTCTTTTGGACCCCAACCAGGGAGCCGTGACGCCCCAACCGAGGCTAGCTCCGAAGTGAGGGACTTCATTCCCCTGCACCAAGTCATCGCTTGGCAACCTCTCCTCTTCTTCCACCCACATCCCCGGTGAGCAAACAACGCACGTCCAGGGAGTCGGTGGGCTGCCATGCAAAACACGTGGCCGAGCCATCAGAGCCTGGTGCGGGAAATAACGGTGCTGAGCGGTTCAGTTCCTTTTCCTATGCTGCAAACAAGGCGTCGAACAAGCTCGTTGCTCACGCGGTGTTCCCACCAGATGTGAGCCAAACTACGAAGGCACCGATGGTCGAACGTAACTAGCCTCTTCATGTCCGCCGACTTTAGGGGCCAGGTATCGCAACCGTACAGTAAGGTCGAACGTACCGCTGCATTGTACACTCTACCCTCCATGGCGGGAGTAATGTCGCGCCGCCGCCATAGGTGGCGAAGATTAGCCAAAGCACCTCGAGCTTTCGCTATACGGTTCGTGATCTCACCTACAATCCCACAAACGCTGATACAACTTCCCCGGGAGTTGAATTTCTGAACGACTTCTAGCTGATCCCCACCAAGGGTCAGCAAAGGAGGCGGTCCAGGCCAATCTTGGAGGAACGCTTTGCATTTCTGTGGTGCAAAGCAAAGCCCAAAGCGGCTGATAACCAGTGCTAATCTGTCCAGCGCGGCTTCGCACGTCTGGGAGCTGTCACAGATGAGGGCAATGTCGTCTGCATACTCTAAGTCAAGAAGTCGTTCTCCTGGGAGTAGCTCCACACCTTCCAAGTCATATCCTGTAAATGCAAACTCCATGACTTCGTCAATAGCGAAGTTGAAGAGGAAAGGTGACAACAGGCATCCTTGTCTCACACCGCTGGAGGTATTAAAGGGTGGCGACAGCTTGCCGTAAGCTCTCACTCTGCCCGTGCTACGTGAGTATAATGCTCGGATAATATTTACATATTTCTCGGGCAAACCTTTCCTGAGTAAACAATTCCAAAGGGCACATCGATCAACCGAATCGAAGGCACCTTTGATGTCGAGGAACACGACTACGGTGGGCCGCCAATATGTGTGGCGGTGCTCCAACAACTGACGCTAGGTGAAGATGTGGTCGATGCAGCCACGACCACGACGAAACCCGGCTTGCTCCTCACGAATCTGGCTTTCACGAGCGCCAGTCAGTCTGTGAAGAATTATGGAGGCGAGTAATTTGGAGGCGATGGAGATCAGACTGATTCCTCTATGGTTGCCGTATTCCGATCGCAAGCCGCCTTTGAAGATGGGAACAATAACAGAGCGGCTCCAGTCGGCTGGGACAGTCTGCTCCTACAGTTTCACTAGTAATTCATGTAAAGCATCAACAAGAGCCGAGCCTCCGAATTTGAAGAGGGCTGGAGAAAGATCATCTGGTCCCGCGGCTTTGTTCAACTTCGACAGTCCGATCTCACGTTCGACTTTTGAGCAAGAGGGTGGATCCAAAGGGACAGCCCACGGAGCAGGGCGATCACTCGCCGGCGAAGAACAATTCTAGCCGACTAAATTGCTTTTCAAAATGCTCAGCCCAACGCTCCAAACGTTTTCACACATTGTGGATAGGCTGTCCACTCTCATCACAAATTGTTTCACTAACACCAGGTCTCCTGCTGCCCGTTTCCCGTATCAGACGGAATAACTTACGATGGTTGCCAAGGGCAGCGGCCACTTCCATCTCTGACGCACGAACAGACCACCAAGATTCGCGGTCTCTCTTCAGGCTAGCGCGGAGTTTTGCCCGGAGCTCTTTGCGGGTTTCATTGTGCTCGCTTCCAGCCGGAATATGCCGGCGAGCATCTATAAGTTCCAGAGACCGAGAAGAGACCCAATGTCCATGTTGGATTTTAGACATACCACACGAGGATTTGCCCGCTGCTAGTAAGGTCTGGCGAACATGTGACCAGTGACCATCAATTGTCTCCAGTGAGCGATTACTCAACTCGCATGTCAGCGTACTTCGATACGCACACAGAACAGCTGGCTTTGTCAGTTGGCTGGTGTCAATGCGCTCACAGCGTCGTCGTGGGCGTCCGCCAAAGCGCATCCGCATGTCAGCACATACAAGAACATGAACGGTGTCCACACATGTGCTCCAAATCGAGCGACAATTCTGGACGCAGCCTCTCCATCGGTAACTTATCGCAATGTGATCAATTTGCGTCCATAGCTGGTTCGCGGCTGGTGGGCGCCAAGTCACCCTCCGGCGGGTACTGTGTCGGAAATTAGTGCTCGCAAGAAATAAGCGAGCATCTTCACACAAATGAAGTAACCGCTCACCGTTATCATTACGGGAGCCTACACCGTGCTGACTGCCCAGATGCATTTCATCAGTGGACAACTTTCCAACTTGTGCGTTCATATCCCCCGCCAGCACAACAGTGTCCGTGCTTCTTCTGTGGCAAAGGAGCTGAGTCAGTTGGCGGTAGAAGTCGTTCTTTACCGAATCATAGCTACAGTTTGTGGGCGCGTAGGCAGCGATGATGAATAGACACCTATTAGTCCCGCGCGACTTCGAAGCTTTAAAAGAGCCAGCCAATCGGGCCGCACACATCCGGCTACTGATTGGAATCCAATCAACCAGAGCAGCTTCAGCCCGGGCACTCAGGGCAATGCCAACACCAGCTTGGCCGGTGCTCGAAGCTGCATGCTCACCGGATAGGCGCACTGAGAAAATACTGTTTGCATCACCTGAAGGGGATCGCAGAGTGAGCACAGAGCTCGAGTCTTGCAGGTGGGTCTCTGATAAGCAGCAGATATCGATCGAGAGGGTCTCCAGTGTTCGGGCAAGTGCTGCCTGTTGGCCGATCTGTAGTAATGTGCGTACATTAAGGCATGCCAATCTGAAGGAGGATCGAGGGCTCCAAATGGAAGCCGATGAACTGGAATGGACCGCTTGGTTGGACATGGGCTTGTCGATACGAGAGGAGCGACGCTCCGCGTTCACATGTGAGTTGAAATTAGAAGATAAATGCCTAGCAAAGCATGTTGGGGGAGGGCCAAGAATCAGGGGGTTGAAAACTGGGGGGATATAAGTGAAGTTGGAAGGGGACGGTAAGAGTGAAAAAGCGTAAGATGGGGAATAAAAAGATGGGAAGGCTTGAGTAGTAGCATCCATACCCCTATCCACCCTGCTCAATGCAGCAGATAGGGCACCGCTGATTATCGTCTGCGGTGGCCAGAGTATCAGCAATTTGTTTGAAATAAGATTCATGGTATGGGAAACCGTTGTGCAAAGACATCGTTGGGAAATACTGGAATCACAATGAAATTGTTCGAGCTTTCCACAACTTAGTAGTCATAGCAAAAGATACTTGCTTATCGGGTGCACAAAGGTGTCCCAATCACACGTGAAGTTTACAATACTTCCGGATCTGCGCACTGGTATTGTATTAGGACATGATTTCTTACAGTTACATACAAGCGTGGAGATACCTTTCCATGGTATTCGCCCTCCGTTCTTCTTAGGTGGTCTTTCTGATGCTCAGCTACCTTTCCCTGCTCTGTCGGCCTGCACATCTCCCTCATGTACTCCATTACGCACCAAGTCACGGAGGCATAACCCTGCAAACGAACATTTCATTTCTGAGATCGAGAGGTTATTAAAAGGCATAATCGAATCTTCGAAAGTACCCTGGCGTCCACAAGTTCTTTTCACCACAAACGAACGCCAAAAGAAAGGAATGGTTATCGATTATGGCTAAACCATAAACCTTTTCACGGAACTGGAGGCTTATGCTTTGCCGTGTATAGATGACATGATCAAAATATCTCATTTTGGGTGTTTAGCACTCTTGATCTACAGTGCCTATGATCAAATCTCTATAAAGGAAGACAAGGAAAAATATATCGCATTTGAAGCATGCAGTAATTTCAGTTCCGAAGTATACCCTTTGGGGTAACCAACGGCGTTGCATGCTTCCAAAGACTTATGGATTAACTAATTCGCCACGAAAATCTCAAGGGAATATTTGTCTATGTCGATAATATAACTGTGCTGCAGAACATGAAAAAAGCTTCTTTTGCGTCATCGGAAAGTACAAAATGACCATGAGCCGTAAAAAATGCCTATTTGTGACCAAGGAAGTTCGCCTGTTTGGTCAAGGAATTGCGTTGGTCACAGTGGAACTGGACCCAGATCGCTTTAAGCCGCTAATAATGCTGCCTTCGTCAACGGATTTTAAATCACAAGAGAGTAGTTGGAATGTTTGTCTACTACTTCCAGTGGTTCTCACACTATGCAGACAAGATTCACCTGCTCGTTCATAATAAGATTCTTCCACTGCCAAATAGTGTTTGGTACGCGTATAAAGTATTAAAGGCAGAACTAGTTGAAGCAGCCGTGATCGCTGTTGACAGAAACGTGCGATTAGTAATGGGGACTGATGCACCTAATGTCGCTATTTCTGCGACATTCAACCAGAAGAGTCGACCTCGGTCGCATTTTAGTCGCGGTCACTGGCCGGTAGTGAGCGAAACCCCTCAGCTGTGGAGAAAGAGGCTATCAGGAAATGGTGGTACTATCTACTCCGAATCCATTTTAAACTGATAACCGACCAGCTCTCGGTTGCTTTCATGTATGATACGAAGCTGGGAGGAAAGATTAAAAACGATAAAATCCAGAGATGACGTATCGAGGTCTTTCTCTCTCTCTCTCTCCCTTAAGATGTGGTATAACGGCCTGCAGCTGACACATTATCGAGGGCATATTGCGTAACCATTCCATCACTCAATGCACTGAAGTGCATCCACGAAACACTGCCATCCTGGCGTTACGCGACTTTTCCACTTCGTGCGAGCGAAGAATTTGACTCATTCCTTAGGAAATGTAACATCGATAAGCCAGCAGTGCTCTGTATGCCTTCAACTGCACACCAGTCAACAATCCGCTTTCAAAGCAAGCCAGTCTTTCGAACGACTAAGCGTGGACTTAAAGGAATCGGTACCTTCGGCCTCGCGTAACCGCTATATGCTCACAGTTATCGAGAAATATTTCCGTTAGCATACGCTTGTCCTGACATGACGGCCTCCACTATCATACACAAGGTCACTGAATTGTATTCTATCTTTGGAATACCATCGTATATACATTCTGACAGGGGTTCCTCGTTCGTGTCAGAAGAGCTAAAAACATGTATGCATGAACGTGGCGTAGCGTCCAGCAGAATCTCTAGCTACAATCACCAATGCAATAGGAAAGTGGAGTGAAGCCATTATACATTATGGAAAAGCACCTCGCTCTGTCTGGTCGGTGAAGTGTAGGAGTGTGTGCTACCAGAATCCCTAAACTATTTCTTCATTACTGTGCACTGCTACTAAGGTTACACCCTACGAACGTGTTTCGGTGTAACAGAAAGTCACCAATTGGAATTACTCTACCACAGTGGTTACTATCGCCTGTATCTGTCCTCCTGCGCGAAAATGCGCGCTAATCCAAGTTCGATCCTCTTGTCGAGGAAGTAGATCTGCTAGAATGTAAACCAGAATACACGTTCAGCTGTCTGATGGTCGCCAGGAGATAATCTTTTTACGCCGTTTGGTACCTAGGGGACAGGAAAGCGATCACCCCGAGGTAATGATAAACAAATCCACAGATTTATCGGTCCCCCTCTCAAACACTCGTACGCACCCAAATCACCTTGTGTTACACGATTATTCCCTTGCTTCTCTGAAATCCGTGATTATGCTTATGGCATGCTCATCCAACAACAAAGAACAAGACGGTATTGCTTATGCAGCTTAATCTAAAAAACCACTACATCTATTCGTCATCGATCGACGCAGGAGAATGTACATTCTTATGCTGTTACTACTTTTATGCTATTGTAAGCTGTCATTGCCCTACTTCGGGTTATAACTTAATGTAGCTTGCGTACCGAAGTGTCAAGACGATTAAAGCCCAACTCTTACGCCGTCTGGTCAATGGACATAGGTACAATCTATCTGGTGGACCCTACTTAATCTCACAATAGACATAAAAGTTCGGATTAAAGAAATACGGCCTTTATTCGTCTACCACATGCGTAGCGCGTAAATTGAAATGGACCGTCAAAGAAGCGAGCTTAGCTACAGTCACGAGATACCAATAACAAGGGAGGCTAAAATTCGACGAGATTTCGATAGAAGGTGCGTGCAGGATATTCTTCGCATTGTTGGGCTACCGCCGCATGTGGGCACAAAAAGTCCACAGGATCAGCAGTTGAAGAGAAACATGGGTGCTGCGCCAGAAGAGTTTGGCAACGCCCATTTTGGTTTTTTAAAAAGTTTACCGCGATCTGCCACTTAACTGAGCAGGTTTGCCATTAAATTATACCAGGGGACGTTAATAAGTGACACCTAATACATTAGCTTCAGGGGGAAAAGTTGCTCATCTAAGTCAGAAGGATAACATTATCACCGAGTTTACTGCATAAGTTGTAACAACGACAATTCGCTCCAATTAGCCGGGACACTCTCTTCGTTCCAGATACGTTCGAATAAGGAGGTCAGTGCCCTGCAGAGGACCTCACCTCCATCCTCAAATAGTGCAGGTGGGAGGGAATCCGGGCCAGCGGCACGAAAAGGATTAAGGGCTGTAATCGCGTTTCGGACCTCGGCCTCCGACTGAGGCTATAAACTAACCGTCCGTGGCTCGTCCTGCATCACCTGAGTAGGAAGAGGTCCGGGAGCACGGGGCCAGCTGAACTGATCTGGAAAGTGTTCCGCCCAACGACCCATCCGGCGCTCCTTATTGTGTATCAGCGCAACCGCGCTGTCTCTGATTGTCTTACTGACGCCTGGTTTTCTGGGACCAGTGGTGCGGATTAGCTGGAAGAGCTGGCGGTAATTGTCTACTGCTCCTGCCTCCTCCTATTCTTGAGCCCTACTGGTCCACCAGTGGACATAACAACAAATTTGTTGGAGTCAATATTTCACATAACACCACGACGCGACGCGAAGACGCAGTGGCTGCTCTCCTTTGACCTTAGATATCGCAGTAAGCGGATATGGTCACATGTCAGAGATACATACAGAAGCTCCCATAGATAAGAATGACCAGTGCGTTCTAACCTCACTGAATACCGCGAGGTTTTCCGCAAAATCTCGACTGTTGAGGAACTTCGGTCACGTTAACCTTAATCAGTTAATGGACAGAGCGCTACAAACCAACTGGGTTCCCGAACAAGCGCATGCCACACCAGAACAGCGATGGAGCGTAACAAGAAATGGGCTTGTTTAGCTTCTGGACGAGTTTGCTCCGTTGCGCTGCAAGAGACATATCAACAAGCCCCACTGGTGGCGTCGGAAAATTGATCGGGAGATAAAACGCCGCAATGATTCCTGAATAAAGCTTCAGGAGGTTGGAGGGTTTAAGTGTTGGCTATATCATAAAAAATGTCAGAACTTGACAGCAAAATTGCAGAAACATGCGAAATACTGCTATAAGCTTAGGTTAGTTCGGAATGCAAAAGCAAGACCGAAGAGGTATTACAGTTACGTTCAGTGGAAGGCTTCTTTGAGGGTGTTTTACTTAATAATGAATGACGGCAGTCACAGAAGATGCGGAAAGCACAGGTGTTGCTGCGTCTTTCAAGACGTATCTGGCGCGAATAACGGGTGTCCTATCCCTTTGAAGCTCCATCGTCAAGTTGAAAGTATGATGCCAAATGATCCATTAACAGCGTCAGAGGTCCTTGATATCTTGACAAGCTTGAACCCCTAACAACCGACTGGATTTGATAATGCACATACTGCTATTGTCAAGCCGCTCGCCAAAATGTTCCAGCTTCCTGTGTTGGACCTGTTCAACATGTCGCTTCGGGAAGGTAGGCTGCCACAGGACTGGAAAGAGGCAGTTGTTGTAGCAATATACAAAGTGGCTCTAAACCTGTCACTGTCAAATATAGACCCGTCAGCTATACAAATGTCGTGCTCAAATGCCTGGAAAAGTCTATCAAGAACCGAATTTGTGGACATAGTCGCACATAACCCGATAGGGGCAGAGCAGCACAGCTTCGTCAAGCCGTCTCACAAATATATGCCTTTTGGATGAGATAACCTGCTGTCTGTACGATGGAATTTCAGTAGTAAGTTGCTATCTAGACTTTAGCAAGGCTGTTGGCTCAGTTAAGCACCGTTTCTTGCTGGAAAAGTTGGCATGATTTGGGATACATACCCCAAATAGTATAGGACAGCAGAATTCAATTGCAGGAGAGCCTGCTGTATTGAGGATGGTTACTCCAGCCCAAGGACAGGCACCGCTTACAGGGTTCTTTTTTAGGCTCGTTATTGTTCCTTACGTATATGAGTTGGCTCCTCTCCTTGAATATTCTCGCTATATCTTTGCGGACGATGTAAGACAGAGGCAATCGAAACAAGCTATCGAAATATCTTTGCACTGTGGCGAGGTGACCGTCGTTATGGGACTTGATTCTTTACGCCAAAATATGTCAAATATTATCCTCTAGCATCAAAGGGGTTACAGTACAAACTTCTGGCGGTACCTTAACGATGGGTTGCGTTGATTAAGTACGCGATCTGCGTATCATTGTGAGGAATAATTGTAAATCATCAGCACAGTGTCAGCACGCAGCGAACAAAGCGCGGCAAGAGCGTTAGCAAATCCAAACCTGAGGTTTTCCAATGTCTTATGTAGGGCGGTGGTACAGCCTCAATCAGAATACTGTGTGCAGGCTTGGGCACCGCATCGCCGGTAGGAAGTCGCTTGCATAGAAAATATCCAAAAATTGGCGACTAATATGATTGAGAGTCAGCGTGGGAAATCATGATGTTAGTCTTAGGAGTCTAGGGTTTTTTCCATAGAACAGCGCAGATTGAGGCAAACTGAAGGTGCAAAATTTTGAAGCGCCTCAGTGGTAACGGGCTTTTCGACCAGTTGGAACCAGGTGCCACAGACAACCTGCGGTAACACGGGACTAAGCTTAAGCATCAGAAGTCCAGACTAGGAATAAGGGCTAAATTCTTTGCGAATCGTGTAGTTCATAGTTGGAACAAGCTTTGTTCTGCCTTAATTGGAAGCGCACCTGTGGAAACCTAGAAAAAAGACGGATAAATCTTAGTTAGATCTTTCACCGGAATGGTAATTTTATTGACAATTGTCAGACCTGGTAGTTTATGATCCAAGAAAGCACACGAATTGCTTTTGTTCATTCTTCAATGAAGTATAAGCAGGGGAAGCAAGGCAGAGGTAGAAGTATTGGAGGTCCTGGTTTGCATGACGGTACAAGAAGCAGGATACTCGTTAGGCGGAAGCCTATTTCGTTTTTGGTATCTGACCTGATCTCATCCACGGGAGGCTGAAGGCGGGATAGTGGATCTCGAGATGCTTGCCACTGTACCGCTTCTGGCCTACAGGGTAGTTTGGCTGATTTCCAACATTTAGAACATATCCTGACAAGGTGGTGCATGTCTACATACCAGACCAGCAGACAAATACGTGCGGTGGCCTTCATCCTGCTGTTGCTCCGATGACTAGAACAGCTGAGCGTACGGATCGGCACCGCAGCTCGGTCGGCTAAGAGACGACAGAAAAACGATGTACAATAATACGCGGCGAAAAGAAGATGCAGTTCGTCCGAAAATCTTGTAGACCAGCGCGTCCAGGAAAAATGAATTGTACGTTAATGTTCCTGATCGTACGCGGTTGCGTGAAAAATTTGGGCAGATCCAACTGGAATTCGAAGGAAGAGATATCACAGCTGCTGAAAAACATCCTCCTCAATTCGTGAAGGAGTAATAGCCGTGTATAATTATTGCTGATCTGTCTCAATTATGCCGAAAATAAACCACAAAAAATTCAGATCACACGGAAGGCATGGGAGGTCGATAAAAATGAGCTGTCTTAACTTTATCAGAGTAACTGACAAATGTGTTCGAAAAACTAGAATCTGAACTGTTGCACATAATACTTATAAAACACCATTTCGATGCCATTAGTTAAATGTATAAATGAAGGTGAGCACCTTACCGCAAAAAGCCTAATAACGGTCGTGATGGTATTACAGATATGGATAGAAAGAAAAACGGATGTAGAATTTCACACACTTAAAGAGACGGCTTAATCGCAAAATGCTTGAATTAGCTTCTGCTTCTGCTACACGACATCGCGAAGCAGCTACAGTATTTACCTTGCGGCCTAAAGGGCACAGAAATCGAAACTAAGTAGCAACGCATACGGCACAATGAAAACGTGTTTTATCCAACGATCGTAAAGAGCAGGTCGAGATATAAAACAGAAATAAAGTACTGACCTAATGGGGTTGTAGAACATAAGTTCAAGGCATTGTTTGCACAGACAGCCTCCAATTGTAACAAACAAGTAGAACACCTGCCTAATCGGCAGCAGCCACTCCGGTTACCACGTAGTAAAATGCAGTTGGTGCATTAACGTGTTAACAGTGGACCGGTGGAAAAATCAAACGCTCGTAAACAAACAAACGACATAACCGATAAGCTGCCGGTATGCTGTCATGGGAAACTGGTATGAAGGTGTTTAACGTGCCATCTGACCTTGGGAGGCTTGCCTAAGACACACACCGAACACAACCTAGAATCAAAGCTAAACATATCCACAGATTCCGGCATCAGTCAATCTAGCATAGTAAGCAAGTGAACATGTACCTTACAACGTAACGCAGGGGGGAAAACGACGGTAGACAGAGGAATAAAGTTCGCTAACGTCCTTGACGGTCAATATGGAGTACGTCAAATGGAGTAGCAAGACATTACGACTAACTTAAACAAAGTTGCCTACGCCGTGTAATTGCCGTGATTCAGGAATAGGTTAAACATTAAAACGAACAAAGATTTAGTATTGTTTATGAGGACTACAAACCGTTTTTGTTTTAACACATATAAGTCAACGTCAGTTGGATGGATATAATTAGTGTGCGAAATGGAATATTTACTGCCAGAAAGTTAAGATACGGAAAACCTAAGAAAGCATTATTTTGGTTATCTCTGTGCTATAATACTGCAACAACCATGCTGTTTAATGGTGAATGTTCGCGAATCCACATAGGCAGACCCATAAGGGTTTCTTACGTGCTCAGCCCTAGTCATTGAGTTTATTTAGTTGGGGAGAGCAAGCGAAACTCCGGTGTCAACTAGAGATTCTGACGCATTCCGATTCTGTTGCGTGACACTGCATTACTGCGTTCCTCGAGGACTGGCCGCTATTATAGTGACGACGGCATATGTTAATAACCATTGGGTTATCGAGAACAGAAGGAAAGTACTTTGTCAGCTCCTCTACTACCCGATCATTTTATGGGTGTTGTTAAACTATGCGGGTATTTCACAATGGTAAGTGACAGCTTCATTGTAAGCAGCAAGGTCACAGCCTGCTAATCAAGTAAGAATCCAAAAGTCACTTGCGGCATTCCTTGGACTCTGGGTCGATCAAATATTTTGGCAAACCATACTAGACATTTACAGTGCGGGTTGGTTGCGCGAGCACATAGCAAGTTATGCGTTTTCTGGGTTTAAACTCTTTCCATTTGTTCCCCCGAGTTGAACTATTAGAGTTCATTTGAAAGAACGCTTGTGGCTCCATCCCCATCGCGCCCCTCGGGACTCACTTGGTAGAATTCGGGTCACTGCGACGTTGTCGATATTCTAGGAAGAACAGTTTCATCCGCTAAAAGCGAAGAGAGGAAGAGAAGACCATTAAGTTTTGGAAGCCATTTCGAACCACACTGCAAGACCTTCACAAGCATGTAACATACGATATTGTTAAGAGGGCAGGTGGAGGGGACTCCTTGTCCGAGGGTCAGACGCACATGAGAAGTAAAAGGGAGTGATGATTACCGAATTCTACCGCGAGCAAGCCCACTATACGGTACGAGACATGCGTATGGAAGTGGAATCCCTCCTTATTATTTTTCAGTGTTCCGAAAAGCTTGTGAGACAAGCATTCCATGAGTTTTCTCGAGGATGGGTTTTCTAAGCAACATTCCTCCAGTTTAGTATGTCGAAACGGTTCGGAGGCACTTGTGAGGAATCCTGAAGATCTTTTCTTGCGAATTACATCTTGACGGAACACACATTTGGTTAGTGCAAGGTTGCTTGCAATCTGTCAGCATTCTCGAGAGAACATACCTCTGTTCACAGATGCATGTTAACAGCGTAAATCAGGCAATCCAAATGAAATTCCCCTGGGTGGTCATTGCTGAATAGCTTGAGCAGTGCTGTACCAGGTACCGGCACTTGTAGGTCTCCGCCTGTCAGGAGCGCAGTAGCGGAGTTTGCCTCGCTTATGGTGACTCGCATGGTCCGGCTATGTAAGAACTTGGCGCTTCAAGAAAGGACAGTCTCAGTGACACGTGTACCTAGGAGTATAAGGACAAGCCTTTCATGAGTAACATTATCAAATGCCTTGCTGCTGCGTACAAAGCCACCTCCAGACGCTATCCAGTACTTAACGACCTCGCCCGGGTCTCCCTTGCACCAAGCGGTTACGAAGTCTATGAGCGTGCACGCTGAAAGCCACGCAGAAAGCCAGGTTATCGAATTGAAGATGAAGAGACCGTTTGAGGATCCCTCTCATTTACATACACAGTATGTACGTTTGACATATAGGTTGACTTTTGGCCGCACTTTGACGATCCACAGTGCGAGCTTTCCAAGCAATCGTGAATCGTCCAGCTTCAACGGAGGGACGAGATAACTGACAAACGTGAGTGGAAATGTAGCAGCCAGATGCTTGTGGAACAGTGGTTGCAGCCCATTAGGACCAGGCGAAAAGATCTTTGGCAGCGATATTCTCACTCATTTCTACGTGCTACAACGGGGAACAGTGAATTAACGCACTACCACCGGGTAACGGGTTCTGTATCGAGTAGGCAGATGAATAATGCATTATAGTCAAGGAAACAAACTTGCTTTGCAGAAAGCATAACAGGAATGACACTAAGAGCTATGCTACAACTTTTTATCCAAGATTTGATTGCCTTCAATGCTATGCTGGATACTACAGCCAAACTGAGGGAATACTTATGCACTTTGTGAAGTGTTTTATAGCAATTTTCATTTCTGATCACATTGTGCTCCGAATGGCCGAGCGCGCAGTTTGGGAGCCTAAATCGTTCATCTAATTTATGTCTTTAGGTCATTAGACCCCTCAACGGAGGGCTTCTGATATTCATTATCCACTTACTCGTAAAGCTAAATCAGCTTGGAGTTGGAAAGGAGGTTATTCAAACAGTTTCATGATGCTCTTGCCACCGTAGAGTATAAGCAACGATGCCTTACCTATCGCATCGAGCAAGGTGGGTGGGAGTTCGGGTGCGACTGCTCAAGCCTACCCATCTTCCAATTCCGCCGCTTACGCTTTTCCACCCTTTACGTCCCGTTACAACTTCACTTTTATCCCACTGTACTCAACCCAAAACCTTGGACCACCCCACCTTGCGTTGATAACCTCTTACTTTCTAGTTTCAACTCCCAATTGAACGCGGCGCGTCATTCCCGCCCTGTCGACAAGCCCGCGTCCAAGAAAGTGTTCAAGCCCAGTGCATCGGCTTCTCTTTGGTGAGATTGAGCTTTCTACAGGCAGCACTTGCTAGAACTTTAGTGGCCCTCACGAGCGATATCTGCTGAGTAGCAGAGACCCACCTGCAAACCTGCAGCTCTGTACTCATTTTGATACCCCTTCAGGTGACACTAGCATTATTTTCTCATTAGGCCCGTCCGGTGACGATGCAGCTTTGGGCACCGGTCAAGCTAGTGTTAGCAGCACCCTGAGTCCTCGGGCTAAAGTTGCTCTAGTTGATTGCGACCCAGTCAGTAACCGGACGTATGCGGTCCGTTTGGCTGACTCGTTCGACGCTCCGAAGTCCCGGGGGGCTTACTGGCGTCTATTGGTCATCGCTGCCTATGTACCCACAAGCTCTAGCGATAAATTGGCAAAAGACAACCTTTTCGCCAATTGAACGAGCTCCTTCGCCACAGAAGTAGCAGGGAGGTGGATGTGCGGGATGGAAATCAAAACGATGAATTTGGACGGTTATTCACTGATGGACTGATTCTGAGTGGACAACACGGTGCAGGCTCCCGTAAAGATTGCGTTGGGCGGTTACTTTATTTGTGTGAAGATTCCCGCTTATTTCTTGTCAGCACTACTTTCCGACACAGCCCCCGCCAGGTAGTGGCTTGGCGCCCACCAGTTCGAACCAGCAAGGGACGCAAATTGATCGCTTTTCGATAGGTTAACGCCGGAGCGGCTGCAACTAGAACTGTAGCTTGATTTGGCGCATAGGTGTGGACACTGACCATGCACTTCTACGGGCTGATCTGCAGATGCGTTTGGCGGACGCTAACGACTACGCCGTGGAAGCATTTCCGCCAGATACTTGGCGAAGCCAGCTGGTCTGAATGCCTATCAAAGTGCGCTGTCATGCCAGTTCAGTAAGACCTCCCTTTATACAATTTAAACTTACAAGTATCATGTTCACGAGACATCACTAGCAACAGGCAACTCCTCATGTGGTAAGTCTATTGGTCAACGAAGACATTGGTCTTCTTCGCATTTGCTAAAACTCACCAATGCTCGCCTGCACGTCTAGGCTGATAGCGAAGCAAGGTGGCGCACCAAAACCTGCGGGTAAAACTCCGTGCTAGCCTGAAGAGAGGCGGCAAAGTTTGGTGATCTCATGGTGCACCAGAGATGGAAGTGGCCGCTGCCCTTCGTAACCAGCAAAGTTTACTCCGTGTGCTTCGGGAAACAAGCAGCAGGAGACCTGGAGTTGGTGAAACAATTTGTGACGAGAGTGGACAGCCTAGCCACAATTTGTCAAAATGTTTGGAGCGTTGGGCTGAGCACGCTGAAATACAATATTAGCGGCCGTGCTTGGCAGTTTATTCGCTAGCCACCGATCGCTCTGCTCTATGGGATGTCCGTTAGCATACGCCCTTCCGTTTGGAAGGACTGCTGAAATCGAAGAAAGCCGCGGTACCGGCTGTTGTTCAACGAACCCACTTCAAAATGGGGGCGTGCCCTTGTGAATGATTCATATGAGTTACACGGGAAACTGTGGGAGCAGGAATCTGTCCTAACCGGCTGGAGCCGTTCAGTCATAGTCCAATTAGCAAGGGAGTCTAAGGATCAGTTTTCCAAAACCATAGAGGGGTCAGTCTGATCTCTCTCACCTCAAAATTCCTTGCTTAAGCCATATTTCACAGAGCTGGCACTCTTGAAAACCAGCTCCTTGACGAGCATGTTTGATTTCCTCGAGGTCGTGTCTGTATTTACCACATCTTCATTGGGCTTTAGTGGTTGGAGCACCGTCACATATATTGGCGACCTACCGTTGTCGTGTTTCTCGATAGCAAAGTTGCGTACGATTCCGTGGATAGATTTCCCTTGAGACTTTCTACTTAGGAAAACAGTGCCCGAGAAATATGTAAATATTTTCCGCGCAGTATACGCGGCTAGCTCGGGCAGAGAGATGGTTTACGAGCCGCTGTCATTGCCCTTCTATAGTACCAACGGGGTGAGACAATGGGGTTGTTGTCAACTTTCGTCTTCATATTTGCTATTGACAAAATAATAGCGGCAAAAGAACCCTGGTACAAACGCTGGCCAAGCGTACACGGAAGATCTGTAGTGAGGACACCATTGACGAGGAAATGAAGCGAACCAGGCAAACGCTTATCGTAAACAGTTATCCAGAACCCTTCATCGTCCTTCATATAAAGTCTAGTAACCCAAGACCAACCGTACAAACGGTGAAGAAGTAACAGCTATTTCTCCAACATCCCTTTAAAGGTGACATCCGGCTGAGCTAGGCACACGACGACTGATACACGCTAGCCGAAAGACCTTTAATGTAGCTCAACTAAATGTCGTTTTTAGAAGCAGTTCGCTCTTTGTTCCTAGATTTAAAAGCAGGATGCTTGAGGAACGCCAATCAATGATAGTCTACCGGTTCACCTTCTCCTGTGGGACTAGGTACTTTGGGCGCACGACCAGGCACCTGGAAAGCGAATCAAGAAACATTTGCGAACGTCGCTCGTCACTCAACCAGACAAAACTAAGTTGAGTGTCATAAGCGACTATCCGATCTGCACTAGTCGTCTAGTTGATAAGTGCAAGTCATTTAGGATCTTCTATCGCATGCCCCCACAGCTACACCATCGGTCATGGGCTCGGTTACTTCCTACCGCTGAAGCAGTATGCATCAGGTTGACCAAACCAAAGCTAAGCATTCAGAAGCAGCATGTACATTATAACTACGCTGGCCAGCCATTAATAAAGATGGACCGGACCTCACCCAATGGTGTCACATGCCTTCAGTCACTTGACCACATGACACGTTACGTTAACCATTTAAAAATTTTTGTTCATTCACCAGTTAATCTCTGTTTCCCGAATGAACTCTTCTCAACGTATATTCCTGCACCAAGCCTGATGATGAATAAATCGAAAACAGTTGTTCGCTTTAAGCGTACCGCTTGCGCTTCTTCTTGCAATGAATAAAATCATAGTAGTCTCTGTTACAAGGCAAGGCCTACAAGTTGTAGACTTGCTCCCAAGAGAAAGACTTCTAGATTTAGAGTATGCTGACGATATTGCCCTACCTGTGACAGCTCAAAAACGTGCCAATCGGCTTTGGACAGATTAGCAGTGGCTGTCCGCCACTTCGGGCTTCGCTTCGCACCCACGAAGTGCAAAGAGCTCCTCCAAAATTGGCCTGGAGCGGCTCCTGCGCTCCCCCTTAATGGGGATCAGCTAGAAGTGGTACAGCGATTCGACTACCTGAGAAGTTGTACCGGCGCCCGTGGGCTTCAAGCTGCTATCCCGAACCGCATAGTAAAAGCTCGAGACGCTTTCGCTAAACTTCGCCACTTATGATACCGGCGCAACTTCACTCTCGCCCTGAACGTTAGGGTGTACAAGGCAGCAATACGTCCGATCCTACTTTACAATTGTGAATACTGGCCACCTGGATTAGCGGACACAAGGGGGTTAATTACGTTCAACCACCGGTGCCTACACTGTTTGGCCCGTAGCTGGTGGGCCCACCGATTAAGCGACTAGCGTTTTCAACGCCTGGTTTCGCTCCATGAAAAGAAACGAACGGCTAAGCACCGTTATTTCAGGCCACAGTTTCCGACGGCTCTGCCGCGTATCATGCATGCCAGCCTAACGCTTCTCGCGAATTGGATTGGTCGCGCCGAGGTGTTGATGGAAGAAGACGAGGGGTGGACCGTCGATTACTTGTGCAAGAAGAATGATGGCACTTACATCGGAGCCGGCCTCGGTTGGAGCGTCTCGGCTTGCTGGTTGGTGCTCGAAAGAAGATAACACAGTTAGCTGGACCCACTTGCTAACATGGCTGAGAGCCGACCTCGATGGCGTGAGCGCTGTAAGTTTATTTGTCCAGCCCCATCTAATTTAGCCGCACACAATCACGACCCCACGACTTACTCTTATATAACCTTGCATAGTAAAGCTTTAGCGTCACAGTAGCCGTCTAATAGCTCACCAGGACGCTGCCCATACCATATTCCGTAGCGCACATCGCTTGCATCCGTTGCATTTTTCAATTTTGTAATGTTTTGCGGTGGAGTAACTGAGGTGCTTTCCATCTCCAGCTTTAATATATAAGGTTGATGATAAATGAGGAAAGTTTAACTGCTCGTCTAGGTCCGGGGGTTGAGGGATTATTGCGAGCCCGTCAAAAATCCTCGCAAAAATGCGCCAGAACCTCCGGAATAATGGCTGTGGGAAGCTGGGTCCAATTCCTTCCCACAACGTAGCGGTGATCAGCCACTCCGAGACGCGGCCCAACTACGCGCCTTTTGACACTGGCCTTTTACAAACTACCACCTCGTCATGGTAACAATCTTCCCTTACCTAATAACCCATAGCATTGGCTGTGGTTCGCCCTTTGTTGGTCGTAAAAGAGCCTGCAGAGGACCGTCTGTCTTCTTTCCTCTTCGCCTTACTTGGGAGTCGGTCGTGTCACGTGATTGCGTGTGAGTCGTTATCTGGCCAGCCCTCGCGTCTAGGTCATTAGCGCGCGTCTATCGTAAACCCCTCACGTGTGCGTCCGTGCCGAGGGCTCAGCGTCTATCCGAACAAGTGCGGCTAGGAGCGTTCACACGCTGGCTGAATTTTTCGTCTCACCGGCTAAGCTAGCGTCATCAGGTCAGCAGAACTCCGTTCGAGTGGCCGGCGTTACAAGTCGTCCTCGTAGGTGTGCTCCAACCGTGCCAGCGACAATCTTATCAGGCAATTACGCAATCATAACAGTGGCGGCGTTCCCTTAATTATAACAGTGGCGACAGAGTTGACGAACCATGACTGACGAATACGCCGATTTAAAACTGACGCTGCAACAACTGCTTAAATTGTTGCCCGTTTTAACCGAAAAGCTCTCCAGTTCTTCCCTTGACGCAGGTCCATGCACTAAATCTTAGTCATTGGACCCTGTGGTTAGCGGCAATAGCGAATTCCTCTACGACGCCAAGGCCGGGGTAACGTTCAAATCTTGGTACAAGCGGTACGAGGACCTGTTCACCGTTGACTTGGCTTGCCAGGAGGACGCGTGAAAGGTCCGGTTTCTTCTTCGAGAACTTGGTATGCTCGAACATCAGTGCTACACCAACTTCATATTACTGAGGAACTCACGCGACGTTACCTTTGACGAGACGGTCCGAAAGTTGTCACAGATTTTTGGCTAGCAGTCCTCTCTGTTTAATGCTCGTTATCAGTGTCTGCAGCTGGCCAAACGTGCTGCCGACGACTTCATCACATGCGCGGGCGTGGTCTACCGTGAATGCCAACGTTTTCAACTTGGCTCGCTCACCGGGGACAAATTCAAATGCCTGCTCTTCGTCTCTGGCCTCCAATCTCCACACGATGCCGATATCAGGGCGCGCCTCCGGTCCAAGCTACAATAGGATGGCTCAGTCACACTCCAGAACCTGGCCGAGGAGTGTCAACCGCTGCTCAAATTTCAGCACCATTCTGCAATTATCCAGAAGGCCGCCGCACCTGGTATGGTCTAGGCAGTCACAGCACCGAAGGCGCAATCGTCCGCGCGCCCCACCCAATCTAACCGAGCGAAGTCCCCACCCTACGCATGCCGATTCCGTGGTGCCTGGCATTTCCACCGCGACTGAAAGTTCCGCCAGCGTTGTTGTCAACGTTGTGGCAGGGTGGGGCACCGGGATGGGTACTGCCATCCTCCATCTCCCAAGGGGGCCAAAACTGTGCTGGCCCCCACCCGCGATCCAAAGAAGAGGTCCCGACCCAGACGCACACCCAAACCTGGTCTGGTTAGCAGCTCCCTAAACCGACTAGCCACGTTCCAAATCAACGCTGCGGATCAGAGAAAGTTTGTCGACGTGTTGATCAATGGTCAGTCGGTCCGATTGCAGTTGGACACTGCGTCGGACATCACGCTTATCTCCGAGGATCTCTGACGATCCCTTGGCAAGCCACCGTACGAACCAACCTTCCAGTCTGCTACCAGCGCCTGTGGTGGTCGCTTGCAGCTAATTGGGCAGCTGCACTGCTCCGTCTCCTTCCGGGGCGCCACGATCAAAGCCGACCTGCTACATCCCAAAGGGGAAGCTCAACGTGCTTGGTCTCAACTGGCTCGAAACCCTTGGCTTGGCCGACCCTCCTCTTCGGGCCATCTGCCATGCGGTACATCCTCCGACAGTACCAAACAATTGAACCACCGACGTCATCAGACAGTTCGCCCCGGTGTTCCAGGATGGTCTTGGCCGCTGTATACGCACCCACGCCGTGTTACAGCTTGCACCTTGTGCTCAACCGGTATTCCGTCCCAAAAGGCCTGTCCCATACCCAGCCTTACCCTTGGTCGATGCCGAACTCCAACATTTGGAAGACATGGGCGTCCTGTTGCCTGTGTACTATTCCGCCTGGGCAGCGCCGATCGTAGTGGTCAAGAAGCCGAATGGATCCCCCGCAGCTGTGCCGATTTCTCCACCCGTCTCAACGCAGCACTAGGGCAAAATTGCTACCCGCTGCCGATCCCAACCGATCTCTTCACGATACTAAACGGTGGTACCTGTTGCGCTAAAATCGACCTGGCACATGCCTACCTGCAGATCGAGGTAGCCACTGAGTCACAAGTCCTCCTGACGATCAATACGCACCGTGGGCTTCTACAGTACACCAGACCTCCATTTGGTGTCAAGACGGCTCCAGCCATTTTCCAACAGACAATGGATTATTTGATCTCCGGTATTCCGGGTACGGCCGCGTACCTGGACGCTGTACTCATTGTTGGTCGCAGCCCATAAGAGCTCAAAGAGCACCGGGCTGCAGTCCTTCAACGGGTCAAAGAGTACGGTTTTCGTCTGAAACCCGAGAAACGCCAATTCTTCCTTCCGCCGATCAAATACTTTGGTTTCGTTTTCGATGCCCATGGTCGTCATCCTGATCCTGAGAACGTCAGAGCCATCCAGCAGATGCCAGCTCCAGCGGATGTGTCACAACTGCGGTACTTCCTGGGTCCTATCAGCTATTATAGCGCCATCCTGCCATCGATACACGATCTTCGAGCCCCGCCCAATCGGTTGTTGCAGAAGAACGTTCCTTGGCACTGGTCCCCCGCATGCCAAAAACTTTTCGTCCGCCCGAAGGGCATGCTGAGTGCTGATCTACTGTTGACCCATTACCACCCAGCCTTACCGATTTTGGTCGCTGCTGATGCTCCTGCCTACGGAATCAGAGCAGTTCTCTCCCATCGATTCCCAGATGGCTCCGAGAAAGCTGTTACGCACGTCTGTCGCACCCTGACGCCTGCGCGGGACTATAGTCAGGTCGAGAAGGAAGCCCTTGCTATTGTCTTTGCCGTCACTAAGTTCCACAAGATGCTGTATGGCCCACGGTTCACGCGACTGACTGATCACAAGCCCCTACTTTCAATCTTGGGTTCAAAGAAGGGCATTCCGGCATACTCGGCTAGCCGACTTCAGCTTTTTGTGGTCATCCTTCTTGGTTACGACTGCGAAATCCGCTACTGCCGTAAGCAGGACTTTGGTCAAGCCGACGGCCTCTCCCGCCACATTTTCAAAAATGCCGCAGTAGAAGACACAGTGATTGCCGCTGTAACCGTCAAGGACGACGTTCGTTATCAACTATCAAAAGCAATTCGAAGTCTCCCTATCACTGCCGCCGACATACGTCGAGCAACTGCTCAAGACCCTGTCTTGCAGAAAGCCGTCACTTACTTTCAGACGTGCTGGCCAAACACTACCTTGTCTGGTGAACTCCAACAACTGCGTCAACGCCGCGACTTCCTTTCCATGGTCGATTCCTGTCTCATGACTGCAGATCGATTTGTCGTTCCTTTATGTCTCCGGTAAGCTGTACTCCGCCAGCTCCATTCTGCTCACCACGGTATGAACAGAATGAAGGTAGTTGCCCGCAGTTATGCGTATTGACCTGGCATTGACAAGGTCATTCAAGATTTGGTCCACCGCTGCTAACGATGTCAACAAGCATCCAAAATGCCACCACACCAATCACCGGTTCCTTGGCATCCGCCAGCAAAACCGTGGTCTCGAGTGCACATCGGTTACGCTGGTCCCATCGATGGCATTTCATATATGGTCATGGTCGACACCTATTCCAAATGGCCGGAAGTGGCCGCCGTCAACCTACCAACCGCATTCGCCACTCTGGGTTGTCTCCAACGAATCTTCAGTCAACACGGCCTTCCCGAGGATTTGGTGTCCGACAATGGTATCCAGTTTACCTCTTCTATCTTCGAAGAGTTTGGTCACCGACACTGCATCGAACACCTCCGCTCACAGCCGTAACACCCCCAGTCCAATGGTTAAGCGGAGGGATTTGTCGACAATTTCAAGTGGGCGCTTTTGAAATCTCGCGGGGTGGGGACCGTGGATGAATGTCTTCAGGCCTTCCTGCTCTCTTACCGGTCCACACCGAATTCAGCTGCGCCAGGAGGCCAGTCACCATCTGAAGCATTGATGGGCCGCAATCTACGCACAGCCAACGAAGCCCCCATTCCGACTGAGAAGTCACCTAGTCACACTAGTGCCTGCATCAAGCACAAAGAATTCGGCGTTAGGGCCCCGGTCTACGTTCGCGATTACCAAGCAGGTCATCTACGCTGGATCAAAGCAACAGCGACAGCCAGGCGTTGTGACATGCTGCATGATGTCTCCGTGGGTGATGACACCCGGGTTCGCCATCGCAATCAACTTCGTCCTCGCAACGGAGAAACCTACACGCCAGCCAGCTATTCCGTGCGCCTGCCGTTGCACATCTTGCTGGATACCTTTGGATTGACCACATAACGAGAGATCACGGTCAAAGCCGCTCATTCGCCGCCGCGTCTGGAGAACCTGCCTTGCCGACGAACAGGAAGAATCCGAAGGTCTCCGAAATCCCTCTAGGTCAATCCTCACCAGAAGCGGTAAGCCTTCTCCTCAAAGGGTGGTGTTGCGGGCCTGTCAAAAATCCTCGCAAAAATGCGCCAGAAACTCCGGAATAATGGCTGTGGGAAGCTGGGTCCAATTCCTTCCCACAACGTAGCGGTGATCAGCCACTCCGAGACGCGGCCCAACTACGCGCCTTTTGACACTTGCCTTTTACAAACTACCACCTCGTCATGGTAACAATCTTCCCTTGCCTAATAACCCATAGCATTGGCTGTGGTTCGCCCTTTGTTGGTCGTAAAAGAGCCTGCAGAGGACCGTCTGTCTTCTTTCCTCTTCGCCTTACTTGGGAGTCGGTCGTGTCACGTGATTGCGTGTGAGTCGTTATCTGGCCAGCCCTCGCGTCTAGGTCATTAGCGCGCGTCTATCGTAAACCCCTCACGTGTGCGTCCGTGCCGAGGGCGCAGCGTCTATCCGAACAAGTGCGGCTAGGAGCGTTCACACGCTGGCTGAATTTTTCGTCTCACCGGCTAAGCTAGCGTCATCAGGTCAGCAGAACTCCGTTCGAGTGGCCGGCGTTACAAGTCGTCCTCGTAGGTGTGCTCCAACCGTGCCAGCGACAATCTTATCAGGCAATTACACAATCATAACAGTGGCGGCGTTCCCTCAATTATGACAGGGATATTATAGGCCCTGGCGCTTGCAGACGTGCTCAGGCCTATTGGATCCGCACGCTAGATATTTTGGTTAAGTTTAGCTTGCTTTTAAAGAGGGGCTCTGAACGAAAGCCTATGTACTGGGTTTAGTCGCTGTCTAAATAGGGACTTAACAACAGTGCAGCAATGACGCTCGGGGTACACGTGTGAAGTATAACAAAAAGGATAAAACCTCTAAAGCAAATGGTGAAGAACCAAGTATTGGAATTTTACGCACAGGGAAAAAAGTGAAGCTAGTAAGGAATAATAAGGGTAAAATAGCATGAGCAAACGAGTAAAATAATGAGTGTGCTTGAGCAGTAGCATCCAAACCTGTCCACCCTGCTTGAAGCAGCAGACAGGGCAGCGTTGATTATCCTCTGCAGTGGCCAATGAAACAAGAAATTGTTTGATGAAAGCTGTATAATATTGTGTGATAAGGGAAGGCTCAGACTGCCAAGACTTCTACAAGAGAAAGATTGGGGTTTTCCAACAAAACCATTTGTTCAACAAATTGTCCGAAATGCGGTGAGTTTGGCGTTGGGCAAAAAGGACTCCGTTTTAAGGAATAAAAAGCCACACTCGTTCCAGCCCTTTACCTGGAGGACCAGGAGGCTGAGGTTTTCTGGCCTCTAACCATTAAATAATCCTGTGTGAGTGGCTCCGGTGGTGCACAAAGCTCCATTCAACATATCTCAATGGATCGCTGAATGGTATAGGTAGAAAGCCGTCACAGTTAGACTCACTCAGACAGCCACCACAAGCCCGGAATAGCACTGTACACAGGTTTTATCCTTTCACGAAGCGTCAGCAGTGCGCCTTCCATCAGACATTGGTGAGGCTCTAGACAGCTGCTCGACTGCTCACAGTCAATCGTTGAGACCAATGAACTACGGGGGACCTCTGAATCACGCATACCTTCGCACCACGGTAAGGTTTAGCCTCGTTGCGATGGAAAAAGCATACGGACAGTTTGCTTACAGACTAGGGTTCTCACACCTTAGCGACAGCTCTTAAGAAACCCGCCATTAACACGGTACTCCACACGAACAAAAGCAGGATCAAAAGCTCTAGACAACATTGCATGAAGCTAAATATTAAACAGGGTAAGAGCTACGCTACATCTATGCTTCACACCAGAGATAACTGCAATGACATCCGAGATATATCCATTCAGCTACACTATCATCCACCTGCCCCTGCGCGGACAGTCAATTAAACTTACAGACCTACTAGGACAACCAAACTTACACAACACTAGCCACTACTCTTCGCGGTTCAGCTTATCAAATGCAATGGTGGAAGCCACAAAATGTTACCACTACGGCGAATGTCGTTATCTGCGCTTTTGATGCGACTAAGGAACAGCAAGCACCATATCTTTGGTGCTGCGATGCAAAAGGAATCCGCATTCACTTCCGCCACTCTTGGTTCCACAACCTGACTAACGAGGCGGTTGCGCAGGAAGCGGGCAATCACCTTGACCACAGAACTTAGCACGGTAATCCGTGCAACCTTGCTTGCTTTCCTTAAGGCTGAATTATGGCAGAATAAGTACATCCAGCAGCTTCAGTGGCACCTATTCCTTGGTCCACACGCGTTGCACCAAGTGCGGCAGCGCAGTCAACAACGTAGGACCGCCGTTGCAATACATCAGGTGGGATCCCGTCGGCTCCAGCCCATTTACCGTTAAGCAGCTGCATAGGTGCACGTTGCATCTTATCCGGTGTCGGCGTGTCGGCCATACTCACCTTTACCTCGTATGCTTTTGGCATACTTATGTATGCATGTGTATCCCCATATGCGCCGTTGCACCTCCAAATCATTCGTTGTCCTCTTCCATGGATCATGAGTGTGGGGCGTGCCTCGCGGAATCAAGAAAATATACTTCCTTTATTATGTATTCGTAAATCTTTGCTATATAATATAATTTTAGGTTGAGTTAGCTTGGTTGACCTATACCTAAATAGATAGGTGGATTGCTAGAAATTTGGGTACCTAAATAAAATGATAAGTATATAGCTAGTTATATAGCTGAATGCTTTAAGGGTTTTATACCCAAAGCCGTCTCAGTGAGACACACCCGGACACACAAAAGTTGCCGTTTAGGCTGTCCGCTTTAATGTTGTGCACTTACGGTTTAAAGTAAGGTACCGCCTGACTATGATGGCAGATACTAATGGGAATAATTGCCGTCTCGGTATGTGTTAAGGGTGCACCGGAACTAGTTTAAGTGTAACCAAAATGCGGCCAAGGCGTATCACTTGAAAGGTACGTAAAGGGACCTCCAGAGAAAGATTTGGTCATTCGTGGTACCACCGCTATAATATTTTACTTAACGACATTATTTTTCGGGGTAAGCCGGTAAATTGCCAGTAAAATATGCATTATTGCTAGGCTAAAGTTTCTCCTTAGGATTCTGCAAGCATGGTTTTCAACCACCATTCGGGCAAATCACGAGAGAATTCACACACTAAAGTAATTGTATTTTTGTCGTGTACAACAAACTGTGTAAACTTAGCATCAAAGTGGCTAAAAGTTCCGCCTGCAGCCACTGTGCATGTAGTCAAGCGCATCTCTCGCAGTTTACCTGCTCGCTTTTTGATACCTACGCTGAACACAAAGCTGTAATATGGATTTGCCGCCAGTACGTCTCCGCAATTGCGTTAACCTAATGACCACTCCATTAGAATACTGAAAAAGATTGGCACGTTATCTTACCTATTCGAGACAGAAGGTGCAAAGCTGTGTCTCTTAGCGAAGAACAATTTGAACAGGCCAGCCAACCGGATGACTTTAAGCCAAAACATCCCCACGAATAATTGGAAACTGTGCTCTTTGGTTAACCGTGCAGCGAAAGTTCTTCAAGCAACCTATAGAAACTAACTGACAACCCCAAACATTGACTTGCTGCTACAGTCGCTGAACATAGGGACTCAACTGAGCCACCGTGGTGATGCAGCCAAGTAAATTACAGCTGTGAGGCTGATCACCATTGGGCGGCCGTCCGGGTTGTCCAAACACAGTTTGCTTTCTCCATGCAACCGGTGTTGGATACTTTTTACGCAGCAGTGTCTGCCAATTCCTACCCATCCATACTGCTTGCGTACAAGTTTTATCCATAAGCTGTTGGACTTGGATGAGTAAGTTGTTAATATTAAACGTACGTAGGGCCAGGAAAAAGGAATAAAACACACCCTACAAGTTGCGAATTTGCAATGAAAGCGGCGTCACTTCTGTGCTTCTTGTCGTGCTACTTTGTTGTCCAGCGAAACGAAAAGCATACGTGCGCGCTCCCATTACCTTAAAGATACAGACCTGCCATCAAACTGCCATCTGCGAACTGTATACCACGAACTTAACAAGTAAGAGCAGCAGACAGACGGTAACTTTTCTAGCAGTGCTCGTGCGCTGGCGTATAACCAGGCCAGCGCTAATGTTGTTACAGGGACAAAGCTAGTAGCCGGGCTCATTTTTCCGCTTACGAACATACGCGGTCTTACCATTTAACTTGCTGAAGTTCATCTCTGGTTGAAACCATACGGTCCATGTTTATTTTGTCTGAGTGAACCATGTCAGCAAGCTGGAATTTTTGATTCCGATATATACGTTTATAGCAATACGGCATTTCGGTGCGAGGGACACAGTTGCGCTTAGCAGGGCGTTATTAAACCTAGGTTTTGACTGGCGAGTAGACCCACGTATACGTCTGACAACGCTGACTGCTGCTTCGCACATTGGTGCTGGGTACTTTTCAAGCAGTATGAGCTGAATAAACGAGCCATCCACTGGATTCCTCTGAGTAATTCTCGTGCTTGAATCGACGTTGCTCAGCAGCGGTGTACATGTTGTACTAGTCTGCGGTTGGGTGCTTTAGTTTACCGAATGTTGGTTAGCTAAAACTTTCGTTGGCAGTAGCAAACTCAAATGTAGTTTTAATGGCTTAGCGTCTAAATAAATGCTGTACAACACATCCTACAACCAAACGTCCGTATCCGGGGAAAACTGAATGGTGGCTTTACAAATATTTTACAAACGGTGAACAGACAAGCACAGCCACAACAGTATATTTGTCTATTAGATACAGACCTTACTCTTTATATTTCGAATATTATGTAATTAGGACCATTGAAATTAGTACGAATACCACGTTATAACATTATAAAGTATAACTGGTGTCACTTGCTGAGTACCGCTTAATTCTTTGATTTGTGGCTGCTGTAAATCGTTGGTGTGGACGAACTTCGGGTGCTTTTGTAGCAATGTCCTGTATAGGTAATCTACCAGTACGCTCTTTAAGCCAATAAAATTTGGAGGTAGACATGCTTGGGTAAAATAATTGTTGCATATCGGGGTTGCGTGCGAGTTTGTGGAAGCGCTTCAGGCAAACATATAGCTCCGAAAATTACGCAGCTTACAAAACACAAGGTAAATTCGGCAAATCAGTGAAAGTACAAAAGCGTTCAACAACTGCGTCTGCCAAGGGACGCGCAAGCTTACGCCAAAGCGCTATCTACCTGCATTTTATAATTCTCTTATTAAGCTGTTGACCACCGCCAAGAACTGAGCAAGCGCACTTGTTTAAGTGTTTAACTTAATATTCAACACAGTCCTTCCAGCCTTTGAACGTACCTCAGTAATTGCTAAACTTGGTACCGTAGCATTTTCAGAGAAGAAATAATGTGGCTGCTAAGGACAGCCGCGAGGACAGAAGGATTACGTCCATTGCTTCTCATTAGGTTGGTGCCTATTGTCGCACCGGCAGCGACGGAATGGTTTAAGGACTAGTTAGCTTGCGGATACGTCTCAAGCAAATAGAAGCATAAAGCAGTACAATCTAACTTAATATGTGGTAATATAAGCAAGTAAGAGCATTATAAATCGATCTACCTAAGCGTAGGATTGGCATAATTACTCTCAAACGTAGGCAAGTAGGCCATGCCTAAGTTTACGGAATCGCGCGCTGTGCTAGCTACAGATCAAGTTAGTTTCCAGAGGGGACACCCTTGTGCCACTACTTTGCTTAGTTCCTGGCATATTTCGTTTGAAAGGGTAAACGAGCCTAAAATGTTTGATGCCTTGCGGATAGACTTTAACAAACAACAAAACAGAAACCAGAGTTTAACAGAGTTTGCTAAATTAAGTAAGTTATTATACCATCCAAATTCAGAAAGTACGGAATGTGGGAGAATCTATCAAAGTGTATCCACTCTTTGCTGCACGAAAGGCATTGAGGCGGACAGGCCACAAAAAGCCGAAAACCAATAGCCACAGTCTATATTCGTGCGCAGCGAGGGCAATACTTAATAAATAAATAAATAATTTATTCTCGTCACTGCGAGGCACAGCTTCAAGGGTGTGATCATGGTAGTACAGACATATATGATGAACAAGTACACAAATTAGTACGTTGTGACCAATAGCATGGGAATTTATGTGTTGAGAGGTAAAACTATGGTTATCTGTGTATTTGGAAGGGGACATGTTGTGTGAGTAGATAAAGGTGACTTTGTGTGCTTTTGGTTGCTGTGTTCGCCATCAAAGGGGGAATCAAGGGGACGCTTTGAATCAAATGATGTCAGTGACGTGTGAATGATCCTCCGGAAAAGGGAAGAGGCCGTGACTTTATTTAGTGGCGAGTCACCTACGCTAGGTCACAGTGCTGTTAAACGGATACTTGTGGCTTTTTATAGGGAGAACGCTTGCCAGGCAAAATCCCACCACACCCTGGAACACTGCCGCCGAACCATTTGCTAGAACGGGATTAACCCGAACCACCCAGCTGGCACCACGAAGAGGCTGTTCGGCTAGCCAGCCCACTGTTGCTTTTATCTCGCATCAATGCTTTACTAGAACCCGTGACATTAACTTGCGTGCTATTTGCCTATGACTTAAAGGTCTTGGGGGAACATGGACACCCGTCGATGGAGGTTTACTACTAAGTGATCTCGTTGATGTATCCTAGAAAATAACTACTTGTCTCCTGTGGTATCCTAAACTTCCAAATAATTCAGTATCGGCAAATGTGGTCAGGAGAGAAGTTACCGTATCGGTGTTCGACGATTTTGCTCTACCGCGACGGTAAAAGACTGTTTGACGTAATGTCCTCTGACAATAAGCACCACCGTTACGGTTCCGGCCTCCGCCTGCTTTACTCTCTAAAGAGTGCCTTCCACCCGTGCTCGGGGGAAATGCGCTCAGGCTATACGTCATCATGATGTACGCACTGAAGGAATGCGGTCCACCGGCCTAGTATCCCAACTCAAGGAGCGAGACAGAACAACTGAAAGAAGTGCAGCACTTAGCTGTTGACATAATTTTCACGCATCCCGGCTTATTTTACTAATGGTGTCACAAATCGCGACTAAATAATTGGTTTAGAGGAGGACAAATCATGCTCTTATTATAACTGTACTTGAGCTGCCCTTGAAGCTGTAAATCAAATTTTTGGCGTGAACCACCACCCACGCATGTAAGCTTAACTTTTGTGAAACACTGTTGAAATAAACACATGAAACGTGATTTGACGATCCAAAACATCTTGCACTGATATTATGAGTCGCAAGCAAAGCGACACTTTGCGCTTACTAGCAATATTTTAGCTTGTTCTTAGTCGAGCAGCCGTGCTTAATATACTTGCAACGGCAGCGGTGAATATGATATGTACACGTGTTATATTTAGCGTTTTTGAATGCTTTATATTTGCACTTTACTGGACGTCCCAGTGCGGACGTCACCTACTGTGTCATTACCTGGAGCTACATTAACCTATATGAAATGGCCATCTCGACAATGAGTTATGAATTTTGTGTAACTATCACGTCAACGCAGCTTTCTCCAACCCTGTTGCTCAACACGTTAAAAAGTTCAGTCGTACTACATTTACACAGATGTGTCAAAATTTTCTCTTTGCATTTCGAACAGAGTAGGCACATTCCAATTGACAGCCGTGCTCAGCTCCCTATTTACCGGCTCACTAATTGCACAGCTTACAAATAAATTTGGCAGCAAATACCAACCGCGGTTGTCATGAAAAAATTAGTAAACAAGGTTAGGAAGCATCACCCTGAGAGGAGTAAGTAAGCTAACAGCTTTACGTTTACGTGAATTGGCCACACAGAACACTTGCGAAACAAATAATGCATGAATCATTGTGATACGCATCGCAGAAAATCCGCCATAATTATTAAGGATAGGATCTGTATCGCATCAACCAATCCTGGGGCACTATTATTCTATGTCTGCACCATAACCTTAGAAGTAGCTATTACATTCAACAAATGATTTGCGGTAGTTGTTCTGGTCTGTCACACAAGCTGGTAAGCGATTCGTCGACAAGCTCTCTTTTACAGAACTTCTCTGCCGATTCCACCAGAGAACCTCTTTTGACTGCATACGTTTTTATTTGCGCCCACAACTGAGTGCTTGCAAAAAACCGATACACTCGATTAATGCGTAATAGTTGGCATGTACAATTCTGCCTTAAGCTGATCATGCTTAAACTTGTGCGTCGCAGGGCCGAGGGTATGTACATTTGTGAGCAAGTATTTAGCTTATTTGTCCTAAATCTACCGTTGGTTACTTGTTAGAATGCTGCCTTACATTTCACTTTAACATGAGTCCAAAGGAGTAAGACTTCTAACTGTATTTCACTTTGGTTCTGTATTCGCATTCTGCTTAATACTGCAGAGTGAAGCTGTGATTTTACAATTACGCACACTTAAAGCCGGTCATTTTTGCTCTACTTATGATGCAAATGACAAAGGTGGTAAGCATGTTCAATGATACACAGATGCTAATTGTGCTACTATAATCTCAAGCCTTTGTACCATATAAGCCTTCTAAAACTACAGCGCACCTTTTTACTTTCCACCACTAATGACAGCGTAAAGAAAAGTATTTCAACATTAGTCCCATGGTTCCAATCTAGCGCTTACGACAACTCAAGATACCACTGGAGTGCGTTTTCAGATAAGGAAGTCAGGGAATCTACTACCATAGGGGTTGGGCTTCAACTATACCATTTTACACGCATATTAGAGTATTGTACCAAGCTTCTAGCGTGGATCATTTTCGAAATCGCGTGCGGTACTTTCAAGTTAGCGAGGCTGAGAACGCTGTTTTGGCGTCTTTGAAACTCTCATTGGTCATGGGATGTAAACCAATGGGACACCGGTTAGAAGCCGCCAGCATAAGCGACAGACAGTCCAATGAAAGTGGTCGAGCACCACCTTCCGTTCTGTCCTGATGCCCCTCTGAAGTAAACCTTGATGATTAGTCTCGAATCTGAAACCGACCAATGGGTAAATTGTGATAGCTGTCAAAGGCGGAGATCCTAGCCACCACATTATCCGAAGATTAGGACGTAACCAGTGTGGACAGACACACTAACCAGCACACGAAGCGGTCTATGGCGATCACTGGCGGCTACCTAATGGTGACTTATTCAGCGGCCTAACCATGGTGGCGTAGACAGGCAACCATGTAACTCGCATTCCACAGTACAGCAATGGCTGCTAGGCTGTTAGACAATGGTATGCGAATGTCATTGCAACGATCATGGGCGACATAGTTCCCGCAGAAGTTAGTAGACCAACGTGAAGTTGAACAACCAAAATTCTAAGGTTGCTTAATTCGATCACAGTTGATGACTCAACAGAAAATAATAGGATTCCAAGTGTGACGTTGACACGACGTCAGTGAGTGTTCGTTTGTCTCCATACCCATGGGCGAAATGTTAATAATTTATCGCTTCAGTGTCTCCACGTACTGCGTTATGTAAAGGTCATAAGAACCTATGAATTCTTGGGATAATTAGGTTTCACTTCCGTATGGTCGCCAATGGTGACGTACACAGAGAATAATCTCACTGGTATTCCGCAGTTAAGCAATGGCTGCTAGGTAGTTATACAATTTTGTGAGATTGTTATTTCGAAGATCATGGGGGACATTGTGCCCATTGAAGATAGTAGAACAACCTGAAGCTAAACAACAAAAATTCTATGTTTGCTTATTTCTATCACCGTTGATGGCTCAACAAAATGTGCGAGGATTCCAAGTGTGGCGTTGACACGACGTCAGTGATTGTTCGTTTATCTCCTAACCCATGGGAGACTTTGTTAGTGA
>OX104061.1:1591012-1620348 GCA_944474145.2 Dicrocoelium dendriticum | reverse complement strand
GTACTTGCGGTGAAGTAGCATCGCGATTGCAACATCCAGCTTAGCAAGGAGCATGCTTGTTTTCTCCAGTAACCAATGTCGACGGGGTATGGTAATATACATTTAGGCTCATTAGCAACATGCACCTCATGCGCAGTTTCAGCGGGTTATCTAACAAAAGCCAATCACGTGAATACAGAAAATCAAAAAATAAAGCAAGTATTGCATTCAGGTATGCCCACATAGCTCTGCCGTTATTAGACATGAAATGAATTGATTTCCAAAATCTGATATTGTTTCAAGAGGCCAAAAATATATTTCAAGGAAATGGCACAAACGGGGAAATAATACCAACGTTAACTAACAAATCTTGAGCGACGTGTGCTGGTTAATAATAGTGGTTAAATAGACACTAATTAGACAAAATAGTAAACCCAGCGCTTTAGATAAGGAGACCCAGCAGGAAAGCAAGCGGTTAGGAAATGGATTGCAGCGTGCCTACATTCACTGCGCCGGTTCCGACCACCTTCACTGCACGACCCGACGTATTTTCGGTGTTGACCCCGATTAGCCTCGCTCTTGGCTCACTAGGCCTGCGCTGCCTCAGGCACTCGTGACCCCATATGTTACAGCACCAAGCGTACGAGTAAGATGTAGTACAAACCACCCGCGCACCCCGCTTTCGAAATTGCCGCTACTGCTCTTTATCCATGAGGGCTTACTTTTTGAACTCGGCAACTGCCTTTGGGATCAGGTTGCACCATGCACTTTGATCAACGGCCTTCGGTTCCCATGCCTTACAATCAAGCTTAGAACGTAAGAGGCGCAACTTCATCACCTAATGTTAAAAAGCATCGGTTTCCCCACATACCGCTATCCAAAACTCAGCTGACCATATATTATCTGCTTCAGCATTTACGTCGAATGCATACGCCACACATGACCGCTCCACCTCAAAGGTCTCAGCAATAGTATGCAGACCACTGCATACTTGCTACTTCGGAGCACATCTTCCGTGTCTGCAACTATGTCGCACCAACTGATGCGCAGAATCCGTCGCAGAAACTATTTATGAAATGCATATTTATAATATTACTTTGGTGATACTATCTAGTAACAGATAGTTATGTAATGGGTTAAGTTACATGAAAGGACAGGCGACGTGTAGCCTTGGTTTAGTTGCGCCTGCCAGGCGATAGTAATTGCTAAAGGTCTATGTAAGATTATCTAGGATTGCAGGTATCCTCTTCATGGCATGCACCTTAGTAAGCACTATAATATGCACAAAGAGAGTGGCACTGTAGTGGGGTTAAAAATGTTGCCAACACAAGTGTTCACATGTAATAAATTAGTGAAGTTCAGGATGTACTGATGAATGGAGTACCGTATGTTTGGTGAGCTGTGATGCAATTACAGCGTTGAATAGCAACCGTAATTTAATTAGCAAGCTGATGCCCCTGGATTAAATCTGTAGGCTTCATAGAAATACTATTGGAAGGAACAACTTAAAGAACTGTAAGCATTTCATCAGGAATGTCGATAGGAACTTATTAATGCGCTAGTGTTGCACTGCAAACAGCAATACCACCTGCTGAGCTCCACTAACCGGTGGTCAAATATCTTGAAATGGCTTAGACGTCTCCTGGTAGACAATTTGTGTTATAGGTCGGATACTGGGAATTTGGCGCGGAGAATGCGCATCGCAAAGTTTGCCAAAGGATAAGCCAGTGTATACGCCAGACCTCAAGAGTTGGGGTACCGCAATGTTTGACTTGCAGGTAAATGCTAACGAGGAATAATTTCATGCTTTACGTAATGCACTGGGAGGCCTCACGGATGTACACGATAAGTATGGGGGCGCACGTATAGCCTTAGGGACAGCCAGTGCACATATAAATGAAATAAAGGAAGGTAGCACCGAACTGCAACGGTGGCGCAACTCTATGGGCCAAAACATGCGCACAAGTATGAAGAAGTATGTCAACGTAACCGCTAGTTAAAATTTACCATGCTCATTGGAAGCCATGCAAACTTACGAGGAACGCGGATAAAAACGGAATAAAAGAGGTTACGGTTGGTAAGTTGAACGCGAACAAAACGGCGCGGAACTTGTCATTTGAACCGCGGCTCAAGCCCCAACAAACTGCGTAAGCGTATGCGGCGGACTAGTGGATTGGGTAATGGCAAAACAGCAGATAAATCATTAATGGGCTAAAGGTGTACGCTGCAGCTGGTAGGCAACAATGAAACTAAGTACGTGTGACATCACACATGCGAACCTGATTGGAAGTGCTTTTGCTCGATACCATGCTGTGTGTGAGACGTAAAGCCGGTGCTACCAAGAGGTAGCAACGTACGTAAGGTAAGCTACAACTGAGGAAGCAACGTTGTGGAATTATGGCAAGGGGATGAAAAAGCGTATTACATGTGACCATAGATGAAACACTGAAAGACGTCTGCCCCATTTCTAATATCCAGGCCATGCTTAGAAGCGTGTATACCTTTTTGCACAGCACTCAATGCGTAAAACAAAATCCGTTGCCACATAAAAGGGTGGGGTTCGTCTGCCCCTAATGTTAGCCCTGATAAGGTTTATTTTTTCCTTCCCTAGTTTAATTTGAGCAAGCCTGATTGAGGAAAACGACATGGTTGTGGTGGACTGCGTAAGTCAGTGTTGCAAAATAGATACATGCACACATCAAGCAAATGTCAAGTGCACCGTAGGGAGCATCGAAACGGAGGACAGCAATCACGGAGGGCGGGCTGACGTTTCACCTGAGGACGGTGGAGGCATCAGTGCCAGACTTCCAAGTGGCAACTGCCGGGAACGGGCTTACTACCGGTGCAGGCTATGGAAGAAAACGTAAGGCGACACCGGCGCACAATTGCCTTAAGCTCCTGGCGGACTAACCCAGCGGAGACTTGAAGCAGGGAAACCAGTGCTTCCCTGCCACCTCGAGACAACCGAGTGAAGTGAACAAATGTCAACCAGGAGAACGTCGGCTGCGAGCTATGAAAAATGGTTACCTAACTGCGATGCACACTTACCACAGCATTCAATGTGAAGCATTAGTGGAGACGTAGCGATGTGTTAATAAAAATGGACGGCCAAAACATTGTTCACGGTGGCTGCAAAGAACTCGTTGTAGCTTGCAAAGAACTTATAATAAGGTGTAACGCTAGCAGTTAAAGCACACAAATACGTAAGACAAGTTTACCTGATAGTACTGAGAGCTTCATGTATCAGCATTATGATTGCAAGCTGCCAAATAGCAGGGATGCAGAACCAGCGTTGCGTACAATTGCAGTGAATCAAGGATCAAAGTATCTTTTGTCGAGCAATACCAACAAGCATAATAAGCTTTCATGGCATTCTTTGCTTGAGTGCAATCAAACTGCTTACGCGTGTGTAGTTTACAAGTGGAGTGTGTTACGTTAACTCAGCGGACCACTGAGTTATGAGGTATAAGTGCAGGTTTAACCTGAAGGTAGACGTAAACGATATAAGGTACGGGAGATGGCACGGTTCATCCCAAATGGATTTACGAGCAACAGCTCACAGTACGTGGTTAAGTGTGATAATCAGGCAACGTTCAACACCTAAGTGGCTAAAGGCAACGGAAAATTTGGCTTTGGCATAGCTATTTAGTGCCCATGCTCAATAATATTCCGGGCGGATAGTAACTCCAAAGTCGAGCGCTTACTGTTGTTAACACAATGTTTGCATAAAAGTAGGAGCGCTAAGCATACAGCAACTCCTGAGGCGGCGTAGGGAGCGTGAGCTATGTGGATGATGCGGGCGCATCTCAGTATGAGCACTGAAAGCGAAGTATTGTAAAGTGTTGACCTCCGCATCAGTAACAACAGCGCATCAGCCACTTGAACTGATGTACATCTGACGTACAGTCATACTGTCCTTTGGAATATATAATAATAAGAGAGAGAAGGGAGACGCACCTGGAAGCCTAGACGCTTCAAAGTAAGCCAGCTCTCGACCAAGTTTTCGTTTGACTACATGTCCAAACCATGCAAGCTTGGTTCGGAAATAACGTGACTGGGTGGCTCAATTCCTTTTCCTGTGCCGTAAGCAAAACACCAAACACGCTCGTTGCTCGTGCGGTGTTTCCATCATATTTGAACTAAACAGCGAAGGCACCGGTTGTGAAATGTACCTAGCCTCTTATTGTCAGCTAATATAATGTGCCAAGTTTCACTACCGTGCAGCCTGGTCGCACGCTCCGCTGTGTTGTACACCTAGATGACGGTAGCAGAGACCTAAGTGAGGTAGGGCCCAACATTTATTCTGGGCAACCCAGACCGTATCTTCCTACGTAATCTCATGAAAGAAAGCCATTGCCTTGGCTGTCCTTGCTGCAAGGAAGGCATGCCATATGTTCCGAGCCAGGCTCAACAGTACTGTTGCGGCGTATGGACTGAGCACAATTAAGGCAAGAACGAACGTCCTTAACAGCATCCAGTGGTCATTTATGCAAACCGGCTAGCGGGCTTTTGGTGCCATTAATGGTATCCGTTTACTTCAGGCCATCTTCCATTTAAAAAGCGCCAACCGTGCTGTTTTGATATCACCTTTACGCTGAAGGCAGCAAGAAAGAGTGCGACGCAATCCGGCTGTGTGTAATTAACGGCACAAAGCACTAGCAGTGAAAGAGTCAATGCGCTAACTGTAATGTTCAGCAGTTACGCAGCTTCTTGACAGTAAAAGCAGGAAAACGGCCTTTGGAAAGCTTGTACGGTAAATATCAAGCCACTAAAGCGCCTCCAATAGGTAATCAGCAAGAAGGACAGCAGCAAAATCATCTGTGTTTTCAAGCATGACGTTATTATCTGTGAACTTATGACCATAAAGCAAAGAAAACTTATTAATAATGTTGCATACCGTATTCCATTTGGTATGCGCACTGCTGCTTCAACCGGGTTACCTGCAGGTTTCACAGGACATTATATTAGAAGGAGGCAGCAACAGCGTTGTGGTAACCTGAGTGAAAGAACCTGCAAATTATTCAAACAGCTAACCACGTTACCAGTAAAGTTAACCACCAGGAGTGTTCCCTTTGTTTGAGACGAGACAGCGACTGAGAAATCGTGCAGCAGCATACGGGGAAACACCCGCGAGCAAGTACATGACCAATGTCAATTTACTGGCGGCAAGTACAAACGAAGCTTACGCTACGGCAATTTATATGAGGCCTTGTACCAAAGAGTAAGGCGAAGCACCGAATACGAACTTAAAGTTACAGGGCGAATATAGTCAACTGAAGGGAAAGAAACGGTGGCTAACCGGCGCTTGCTATCCTTACCCGCATGTTCGTGGATTACTCTTTTTAGAATCCAATTTATACACTAGCTAACACAGAAGGACCACTGGATTTCCGCCCTCATCCGGTCAGAACGCTGCTGGCGTAGCTTTATGTTGTCCCAAAAAGGCAGAGAGGTCAAGACTTGAGGAAATAGTCCAGACGGAGCTGAACCAAAGCAAACAGGACCTTAACAAGAAGGTTTACAGTTAAGGCTTCAAAGAATTGGCTTAATAATCACAACCTTCTTAATACCCTATTTTTGGCCTTCTTTCAGTTTTCACCCGAATGCAAATACATGGAATGGAAGAAACAGCAGCTCCTATTAACATGAGCGAAAAAGTCTTCGCATTTACGATGGCTTTCGTAAACAATCCATTTTCCTCCAACAGCCAAGCTTTACTCGCGTGTTGGTTACATCTACCTTTGCCCATCGGTACCTATCGTAGTTGCTAATGGATGGAGCAAATACGATAGATCATGCAGCATCTGTTATTTCTCCAGGGCAGATAATTTTCTTTGGTATCAATCCACGTGGACTTTCCTCGTGCCACTTTTCTACTTAGAATCTGGAAGTAGGGAGTGGACGTTTCTGAGAAATGAGACTAAAGTTTAAACCGTACTGTCTGAACCTTATCGGCTACAGAAAGTTTTACGAAGCAAACCAGTGGCCTTGGTATGCATCGCTCACTAATTTGCACACCGTGTGTTTAGACGTGGCTCAGCGAAGCCCATTTGACGTCGGAACACAGCACAGCTAAAGGACAGATATCATGACCGGTAAGAGGGAGAGCCATTAGTGCTGTCACCTACAAAGCCTAGTGTGTTGGCAAAAACAGGATCAAAACAATGGTAATTGGGCGTCCTTTTACCTAGTGGGGAGGTCCTTGAGCTGATGTCACGGTATTAAGACGTAGGCTAAAGAAGATATGCTTTGAAAGCACCTATTACCCAGTAGAGAGAAAGGTGTGCCTAACGAGCGTCCGCTAGACTGAAACTATTTAGTATCAAACGACTGATTGCCGATGGGAAGCACGTACAATTGAGCAACGCTTTGAGTGCAAGCCCTTGGCTTGCATGCACAATTACAGGTGTAAGCTGAACGGTGGAAGTGTTACTTAGTGCAGGCAGAGCTTCGACTGTTCGGTTTCACGACTGAAACGTGTAGGTTCACGAGACGTTGTTTTCGCAGCTAACAACGGCCAAGGAAAGGTCATAGCTTATTAGCGCGTAGGCAGCTATTAGTAGTTCACCGTTCGGGATGTCCTGCGACTACCACCTTTGTGATGGCGAGCATCTCGGCATGATACCTATCTACAAACCAACCAATCTCGTACATATTTTTTCTTAGGCTGCACACATCACTGAGCACCTTGTTGTGGCATTCTTAATGTCCAAACCTGTAGCATGCGCTGACAGAACAAGCAAAGACAGGTCGCAGAATAAGCGCTGACTAAACATCCAAAAACCAACCGACCGGAGGACCCGTTCAAAGCCATTTCGCTTGCTTTTGAGGTCCATAACGGCCCTTTTTACCATCAACCAATCCGCTAACGGAAGGCCAGGTCAAAAGGTGGTATTACTATTAGGCGGTTTGAAAACAAGACTAAAAAAGCTTTGCTTTCAACAATGGTTGAGAAGGACTACACAAAGTAAGCGCCCTAGGGGTTTTGGCGCGTTAACTGAGACTTAACCCAGCCCAGTCCGTTTCCTGAGAGTAAAACTGAAACTCCTTGCCGTCTGAAGCTACGTTATGCGTATCTCAAACCAATGCACGTCGTTTAACCACTGTTCAGCTATAAGCAGACAAGGGGATAACACTGCCTTACGAAAGGTTAAGCTGCCATCAATGCAACAACCATTACTTTTGACATGAAGATGGGCACCACGGGTTGACCAACAATGCAGACCTACCCGGTCGGCTTCACCATGATGACATACCTGGGGAACGCAAATGACCCGAGCAACCAGTCTAGCTTACGATCGAGAGTGATGACCCCGTGCTTACGGCTGTGACTGAATTCCCCAACTTTGTAGTCTCTAACAAGTAAATACGGACGATCCTGCTGCCCTCCAGGAGAAATGAAGCAGCTAAAGAGCCTTAACACTGGTACATAGCATGGCGTACTGTGTAGCCGTCAAACCTGTGAGCTGCGGAGGTTACCTTTTGTTGCAGTCTTCCACTGCATGCCAGCCAAACCTCCAGACAGCAGCAAAGCAAGCTTGCGTTCCCGCGAGCGGCGTTGGTCTATAGAACCTCTAAAGCGCGTAACGAGAAGAACATTATAAAATAGAAGACAACAGAATTGTAACACGCATACGCAGTAAACCGGCGGTCAGCTAATAGACAAAACATGTGTAAAACGATTTTGCAAATACGGAAAGAACAACTACCGACAAACCTTATATAAACTCTGGGGCCAAGAACAATTTCATCCATCAAACTTGTCTTAAGGCGGAAAGAATATGACACCAGTCAACCGTTATTGTGTTTTTATTCAACGATTGCCTCACAAAATATTTCAGGTAAAGGCTTTACTAGTTTACCACGACAACCTTCGAGTTATTGCGTCAAGCTCATTATTAATTAAGGTTGACCATGTACCATTAACGTCAACTATCATTGCATGCAATATACCACATTGCCTGCTAGGTTTGGTGTCACGCTTGGAATGTCGCGGCAAACTTTAACATCGTGGAACGGGAAAAGAGCCGAAAGTTCCCAACTTAACGTTGCTCAGACTGCTGCGGAGGCAGCACGTAATACTTGTAAAGTGCTTGGCGTTGCCGTGGCATTAATATGCACCGTGTTCCCCATTTCATCAACTCCAAGCCAGCTACTACAAACTACACACAATCCCGCTGAAGCATCATCCAACCAAGCGCATGTTAAGCAAACAATCATCTTCGCTTTATGTCCATTTCAAACAACGTACAAGATAGGTGCCACGCACGCGTATGTCAAACAATTTTGCTTGCCTTGTTTTGAAGTCACACCCCATTATAGCAAGCTGTTTAATCCCCCTGCACACGAAGACCTACATTTTGGCTAGTGTAATGTAACGCACCACCCCCAGAAGGATATCTTTTCTTGCAACAATTGACCACTCCCGTGATATCGCGCACGTCCAAGTTATTGGCATTGGACATAACAGTTTACGCCAATTGTAAGGAATGCTGTAGGAAGGTCTAAGTTAAAATTCCATTCTGTGGTTACAAATTCCAACGGGATATTGCGATCTTTTAGAATCGATGCTAGATTGCACTATGTTATTGTATTCTTCTTATTGTTTGACCCATTTGGAAGACCTAGCGTTTTATTGCTAACCTTGGTTACTTCCCAGCTGATCATGGAAAGTGCAGAAAATGCACTAGGTTTCGTACCTAAAGCTTATACTGACTTTCCTTGAACTCACGTTTCCTGCACTGCCCGTTCCCGATGCGGCCGTCATGTAAGTACGCAATGAATGAACTGATAAACTATGGTACAGCATAACAAAGCACAGTTGCAACCAGAGCAATGCACCAATGCGTAAAGGAGCAGAGAAAAGAAACTCGATGTATGAAGGTGCAAGTTAGACAGTACAAGGGAAAGGTTTCCTGTTGCAGGTTAAGACCGTCAAGCGGAAGCTCAGACCCCTTAATAGTATACTCTCTTAGAATATTTTCTAGCAGCGTTTTTCAGCTTTTGATGACTTGTGTGACAGCTGAATTTTCGCTTGACTCCGACAGGACCGCGGTTTGTCCAGCTTCATGGATTGACCGCAGGGAAAGCACAAAGCAACCGTAGTGAAGGGCTAAGGCAAAGCTGGACCAACGTTTCCAGCTACTGTAAGGTACTTTAGTAGTAGGTATTCTTTTACTCATCGGTAGTGCATTGAATGCATTTTCTACCTAAGCAGGCGATCGGGGTACGTCTGTCCGCCTAACCACTAAACCAAACTTAGCTCCCGCCCGTGAAACGCTCTGGCTCTAACTTGCACAGACGAGGAAGGGCAAACAGACCTGAAGGCAGCATTCCGTATGAAGCTGAAAGAACAAAGAGGAGTGCCTCACACAAATGCCGCCGGTTAAGACTCCGCAAGAACAGCGTGTTTAGCATAGGATATGTAAACAGCACCCTTCTTTAAGTGGTCGCTGGAGTGTGAAGCCGGACAGTTTACAACGTCAAGCTTAATCTGGCTAGATATATGGGGTGTTTGGTACCACCGACCTAGTAATTTTCAAAGGGGAGATGCCCTTTTAATTTAAAGAATGGAGCACTTTATCTTAGTTATGGGCAGTAGCCGTAAATAAGACCAAACGCAACGCGAATGCAAGACTAACTGTCTAGCTTCAGTACCACAAGTAAACTAGACAAACTTAATTAACTTTAGCTAATCAGCAAGTAGCACCGGATGTACGTCAAGTACCACGCGTAGGTCATTTACATGGCTAGAGCTCATCAGTGGTTCAAGAACCGAGCCCTGCGGTCCCCAACTGAGCTTCTCTTAACTTGAACGAAGTGGGTTTTCACCAAGCAAGCGTTCTGTATACAAAGGGCCACAACTGTATGCTTAACAACACTGTGACGGAACGGATGTGAGTCGCCACTAAATAAACTGCCCTTGCATACTCGGACAATGTTTTCAAATTCATTGACTCCAAGTCAGCTCTTGGACACATGCGACGAGACCGAACACATTTACAAACACAAATAAACACCAAGTAACACACCTACCTGCATACCTACATCCATGAATAGACATATAAGAGACTCCTATTAAACCATTGCACATTACTTGATCAGTTGAGGTACTATTTTTATGAACGTCTCATTATTGGTGTGCCACGCATAGCCCAGAACAAGAATTTATTCACATATTTATCCTGTATCGTCTAGTTTTTAAATGCTTGAACACCCTCAAGGTCCTTATTTATATCTGAGTTATCTTCTGAGGTACGATGTGTTTGTGATCACTGGCACCTCGGTTCAAATTTGCCAAATCGCTAGGATCGCTTCCTTACTCGTTTCTTCGAATTCTTATAAACTGCGCTTTAGTAGTAGCTATATCCTTCACGATTACCAGTTTTATTACTTTAGCCGAAATGCTGGCAGTGCCTCCTAAAAACCGTGGGCTTGGCCGACAACGCTAGTAACCGTACAGAATTCCCAGTGCTCGGACGCTTTTGCTTCAGAGCCTCTAATCACCTAGATTTTATCCTTAGTCCATAATTATGGTGTGCTCTGGTTCACCATCATAACACCACTAGTTCATTCACTATTACGCGCCTATTCACCAGTTTCCCCATTCCATCGCTCCGCACCGCATCACAGCAGAGCTCAAAAAAACCCGATTTATGTTTCACAACTACCCTTAACTACAGCGGGCAGCAAACTACCCTCCACATACTGGTTCTCATTGTGCCGACACTCCTACTTCATCCCTCATGAATGGCCTCCCAATTTCATCCACCTTATGCAGCTGACGCTTTCACTGAAACTTTGATTCCAATCTTACCCTTTGCTCACTGGCTGCTAGTCAGCAGGTGAATGGTTTCATCTTACACTCCAAATATCTTGACATTTGCTAGTCACAACCGTACCAGCAGCTTCCGGTTTCTTGTAACATAGGCACGTCCCAAAATCCGTTTAACATACTCCCATTTTCCTTCATCAACATCCCATATCCGCCTTGCTGCTCATACTTATGACCTGCCTACCTATTCCTTTACCACTGACAGATATTCGGCAGAGCTTCTGGTAACCCAGTGTGGTTTGACCAACTGCCTTGTTAGCAACTGCAAGGTCATTTTTAAGGTATTGTGCTCATCTGACTTATCTGCGGCATTCCGAGGTCTTTATGAACACGGGCGCCTGGGCCCCAAGTCATTCTACTCCTTCTGGTCTAGGCGCGCTGCGAACCTTAGTTCATCCTTTATGTCTCGCATTTCCTTTACCAGAGCTTTACACATACTGGCCTTTGCCCTTTTGCTTAGCCACCAAGCATACCCTTTGCTCTTTGAGTAGCAACCAATTAATGAATCGTATCACATCGTACAATTGGCACTCCGACAGGTTCTAACCAACAGCCGTTCCGGCACCGTCTAGTCTATCTTGTGACGAGACCTTCTCTTCAACCCTTGTTGAATGCACCACTTCCTTCAGCTACTACTCAGATCCGGCTGTAGATTTATTTCACCTAGTGCGTTTCCATGCCAATTATCTGGTTATGCCATCTGGGCCTGCACTACGTGCTGTTCTTATCAGCTCCAAGGTAATGATGCTACTGCAGTAAAGCGTCAGGTCTGCTGGATCGTATGCATGTTTCATACGCAGGCCCACTCTGTCTCACAATCATACTGCTTTCGCTACCTTTACGTTGGTTCTTATATTCCTCACTTAGGGCTACTCGCTATCAGTAAATGAATCCGTTTCCATCTAGGTTACTTCATTGTGCACACAGGTTTGCCCTGTTATTTCCGGTCATACCATCGGCTAGGCTTGTAAAACTTCGACATCTAACTGGTCCCCAATATAGTTATGATACTAGAGCCTGAAGCCTTTGACTATTGAACGCTTGCGCAGATACTTTCATTTAACCTTCACCGGCTCAACTTGCTTCTCACCTGTTCATCAATATTCTTTCCCACATTTCGTATAACGGTTACCGTTAAAACTTTTGTCTCTCCTTTATCGACTAATAAGATATTCTGCTGAGCAATTTAACTATTTTTGACCTCACATGTACTTTTGCAGTTATCAGACTGCTAGCTCCTCTGCAAGTTTCCCCTTCCCCGTAAGCGTTTTACCATTCGCCTTCACAGGATAACCATACTCAACTCTCTGGCTACTCACTTACCTTCATTAAGGTACTCATATTTACCTAATAACTAAGCGGTGGTGCTAAGCAAGACTGGCACATCTGCGGTTTTCAAACAGGTTTAGGACAACTGCCGATCTGCTTTAGTTAGCCTAGGCAATTGAGAGTTACATTATTCCATAATTAGTTGTGGATGTTTGTCCCTTTGCCCTCAGCACCTACAACTTTGTCTCCTTGCTTTGCCTAGCATATTCTTTACAATTACTGAGTGCCACGTGTCAGTCATCGTATCGAAAATTCTTAACATTAGCCACCTAAACCTGACCGCTCTTAGATAACATGGTGACTCACCTAAGCTAGCAGTTCTTCGTGCTCATACCTACATCTCCTCCCCTCTGATATGCTTACTGTCTCCGAATGTTGCAATTTCCGTCAATATTCCCTTCGCACAGAGCTTGACCCATACATGTCATTTTTACTAGGCGACAAGGCGTCTTATTCCTATTTGACCTATCCACTCCTCTAGTTCTCCCTTATCATTTCCTTTGTATAATAGAATGCATTGCTTGCTCTTATTCGGACAGGTTTAAAACCACTGTCTACACGGTCGACTTATAACTTACTTTTTCCATGTCTGTATGTTTTTGGCTTCACCAACATGCTGTTAGTATCAAATTTATTTTTATATAACTTACACTTTATAATCCATCTTTTCGACATATTTGACTAGCCTCCCGCCCTCGACTGGTCATCGACAACAGCGACTCTGCATGTTGGTCCCGCTTGTGCACACCAACTGCCCTCGCGCTTCATGCTATTTATTGCTTCTCTACCAACTTCCGTATTCGTTTCGTTTGGGACAACCTTTTACTCTTCACTCTTATGCGATTCTTCTGCCGCTCACATCGCAACCGCCTCATCCCTGCTTCAAACTAATCAACGACGACTGACTTCATTCCTGTCACATCTGTACTCAGAAAACCTATATAGTGTGTTGCATGGATCCTAAACAGTATAAGCAAAATGCCAATAGACAGCAGTGGCATCGGCACGCCAGTCCTTTTCCCCCTCCCGTAGGTGAGGTTGTCTACTTTCTATCAGCTTTTCCTCCACATACCACTCCAGGATGAACATTTTTGGGGTGCTTAAAAGTTATTCGGTCGTTATCAATTGGCGAATCGGAGAAGAAATTTTTTCTGGCTTATCGGATGAAGCATGACAAGCAAACGATATGCGTCCATAAAAATGTGGCCTTTGGAGTCTGAAGAATTAAATCTACCCCTACTCAGTTTTTGGACCTTCTTCACCAAACGTGTACTGCGCTCAAACAAGCAGAACTACCGTAGTTATCGCAAACAACTGCGTTTGGATCAGCCTTGGTTACGACGGTTAAAGGTAAACCTTATGTTTCTATACAAGATTACGAAGTATCCGGAAATGCATCTGACGCGACTCTTCCGAACAGCAGGTAATACCCGATATCATCTGCGCAACGCGACCTATTCATTCCGTCTGCCGACTGCTCGTTGCAGCGCACGCCATAAGTTCTTCCTTTAGAAATACTGGGACATATGGAACAAGTTACTGCCGCAACTCAGCTCACCTGTGACCAACGCACGCTTCAAAAATGCTATAGGAATATCACTTGACGTAACTACAATTTTGGAACTATGAAGCCTCAAGGTGCCGGAAGACGAGCTGTAGGCGACAGAAACAAACAATCGCTAGCGATTAAGCCTACATTCCTTTTGCATTCGTTAATTCCAACCGTCTCCTACCTCATTGTGACCACGCATCACAGCTGTTTCTGGTCTCATAACATCGCTCGTATGCTCTATCTTGGCCTTTATATCCCCACCTAAAAGAGACTGCCCCAGGACGTCCGTCCATTTGACCCACCTATTTCACACAGTTGCTTCAAGATCGTTGAACTTTGACCTTCTTTTTATCATCATTACTCCCTCTATTTCCCACACAGCTGTACTCTACTATCACTCCTTGACTACACCGTACTCTGTATTATGCACGTATCCCTCTATCGAACCGACTTCTCCCTTACTCCACAAGCACTAGCTTCTGCCCAATTGAACTTCTCACGTCTCACCCACGTCTTTGCTTAATCTTGCTCGACTCTATATTGTATCCGGTCCCCCTCCTGGTCAATATCTTAACCCTTTAGTAATGGTCTAGGTACCCTTAGCGGCAGCACAAAATCCCAATCCTTGGTAGCCTTACTTCGCTACTTTGCCTCTCCTTTTTAATGCTTTCGGAGCAGTCCGGCCTCTGATGCTCCAAATGCCCATAGGTATCTAACCAATAGCCCCTCTTCTTTTGTGCATCGGCTGTCACTGACCACGGTGCTCATTAGCAAAGGCAACAGCTTTATACTACTTTTCTTCGCCTGATTCAATATCTGTATGCTTGGTCCGCCTACGGTAAGTGAAATCTCCGATCTCTTACTGAGTGTTATCTCTCTGCTCCCCTACCAAGGTTTTTAGATCATATTAATGTCCGCTTCTCTCATTCGCATCCTTTCTTACCCTATTTTCTATATGGCTCTATCGTACAATCACTTCTTGTCTACAACGTCCTCTGTAGTGTTCAAATCCCCGTCTATTTGACCGATATCTTTCTTATTCCATCAGCACCAGCTTCTGAGCACTTGAACGTTTCTGGGTCTCATCCACCCATTTGCTTAACCCTATTCTATTGGATACTTTATCCGGCCCCTCTTTTGGTCAATGCCGCAAACCTTCAGTAGTAGTCTGGTTACCCTTAGCGGCAGCGCACATCCCAGCCCTTGCTAGCTGCACCTCACACTTAATGTTTACAGGCTTCCAGTTGGATTGCACTGCTACACCGCTCACAACCATCCGACTTGGAAACATATTCAATTCTTTGTCTTATGCCTGAAGTCTCGTTGGCTCTACCTTATAATTGGTATCTCCTTCCAGCTTCCGTCTGATTATTCCTGTCGCTCCATAGCTCGGTCTCCATATCTCTAGTAGGATTACTAGGACCTGAAGAGCCAAATAACCTACCGCATATTCCCATTTCATCAATCCAAGCCTCCATTTGGATTGTGACGCCACAGTACCCACGACCAGCCGAATCGACAACAGATGCATTACTTCACCGTATGCTTTAACTTTCTCCTGCATCACATTCTTACAGATACCTAGTCTCGGATTCCGAACGTTGATGCCTGTAGCTCCCTAGCTGCCTCCGTTTATCTCTAGTATGGCTGCCTGGCCTCAACCTACCACCTAGCATGTGGTTCCCTTCCATTTCATCGTAACAGACTACCATTACGAATGGGATGGCGCATCACCCACAAGCATCCGACTTGCGAACATTTTCCTCCCTTCATCGCATGCCGGATGATATTTCGACCTTACATTCTTAGCAACCTTTTTCGGATGCTGATAGTCCTACTCTACGGCTTTTTGTCTGTGTTACCCTAACATGTCTGCTAAGTTTTAAGTAGCCTAATAGCTCCAGCCTAACTCCCATTCTACAATGCATTCTTCCATTTGGTTTATGTTGCTGGATTGCGCACAACCATCCGACTTGCCATCCATTTTCTTCATCAGCCTCATGCTTGAGGTCCCTGACGGCTTACATTCAAATTATCATCTACTTTCAGTTTCCGATGTTTGCTACTTGTTGTTCCATATTTGAAACCTAACACTCAAGTGTATATGCCCAGCCTGGAGAGCAACCAAGCCTGTGACCCATTTCCATTACAACTTACCAGGTTTTCATTTGAGTTGCAACGCCATAGAGCTCAAAACCATTCCACCAATTGACATCGCGATCCCCACCTAGGGCTTGAGGTCCCTTTGACCTTACACTATTATTATTATTACTATTATTATTTTTTATTTCCGTGTCCTAAATGTCATTAGCTACTGCTTTCAAACATTATTTGTTCCACTCTAGTAAGGCTGCTATGCCTCAAAGAATGACCGAGGTTGTGGCTCATTCCCATGGTATATTTGCGGGTCTCCTCTTGGATTATGATGCAGCAACGCTCACAACCATTAGAATTCTAAACAGCTTCCATACTTCTTCTTATGCTTGAGGTCTCTGTGGCCTTACATTCTTCTTATGCTCAACTTCCAGGCTTCCGCAAGCCGATGCCTGTCGCTTCCTAGCACAATCTGTTTAACACTAGTACGACTCAGTTGTTGTGGAGTTCTCCGAGCTGGGCAACTTGATTGCAGACGTTTCGCCACCATTCGAGGTGGCATCTTCAGTGCGGGATTGATAGCAGTGAAGTAGCAGTAGCTGGTAGAAAGCAAACCCAATAATGGATACTGTCGGTAACTACTCCGTTCCTTATATAGGCATATGAGGCTATTAATTTTGCCTCGATCTCATTGGTGAATCCTTGTGTTCAGCGGTTGTGCTCGAGTCAATGTCATTGGCTGCGGAAATGTTGTTGCGATGTGGTTGGGCTTATCGCACTCGGATTGGTGCAGGAGATGTGGGTGAGTAGTCTGCAATCAAGTTGCCCAGCTCGGAGAACTCCACAACAACTGAGCAAGCCTCCCGAGCTACCAATATTCCAATTCATTTCGAACTAGTACGACTATTGCATAACTCACAAACATCAACTTGCTGACCTTTACAGCCCTTTACCCCATGCTCGTTGCTTCCTCAACCTTACCTTCTTATCATTACCTCCTTCCGTATTACGAATAGCCTTGTCCACTACTTCTCAGCTCTATCGGTTTAGCTTCAATATCAATGATACACCGCGAAGAGCAACCAAACCTGTGGCTTATACACCTTTCACCATTACAGGCTACTATTTCACGGTAGAATTCCACTACTGAGTTGAAAAGTTAGTAACTTTTGGCTACGCTGCCCAGCTGAATCCGCTACCCCTAGCCCTATGAGAGCCCGCTTTGAAAACGTTTTCTCCATTCTCAGGTAATCGGGCTCCCTTCTTCCTGTGCTCTGCCGTATATTTTACTTGTAACTTCTACAGTAGTAATACACCTTGGAGTGGAACATGTAGAATCTTTTGGCGGTGCAGCCCATATCGTTCTGTTACCCGTTGTACGCTACGGTATTTGCTCTGCAACGGTAGTCTTGCCACAGCTGTACTAAGCAATCTCACACATTCACGCTCATGTTTTTAATATTTAAAGGCCAGCAGCCTGTGCCTTATATTACGATAGCGAGCAACCTCTGCTCCGCAATTAACGGGGCACGTGTTATTGCTCTTCTCTCCCGCCTATTTGACATGCATCTTTTACTGTAGAAGTGCAACCTTGAAAGGCATACGCTGTAAATTTTGGCGCTAATACCAATCTCACACTGCTACCTCTTGTCCTGATTAGAGGTGCGAGTGCAACCGTTTTCTCACTACAGCTGTAGTATTCAATAGCTTCCACGCCTGCTCCAGTACTTGACATTGATAGCCGATTAGTCCCTGCCTCTCTTTACGATAAGGTTTTGCTCTTGCTTTTGAACACATCCCTCCCACCGCACTTCTAGGCCATCTGCAAGACTTTTACTTTACAATGTCGTGACCCACTTCTGGATGAAGCACTAAGTATCGTTTGGGGCTGCAAGCCTTATCGCTTAGCTAGTCCACGTTCCTCATTTGCGCTGGCATGTGCACGGTATTCACGCCACAGCTGCAGTTTATACTCCCTTCACTTCTGTCCTCCGTTTTCATATTGAACTGCTTTTTTCCGTGTACATTTTACCCTAGGGAGCAAGTTCTGCTTCACAGCTAATCCGGCTTTGATACCCACTCTTCTCTGCTGTCTGTTTAACTTGTATTTTTCACTGCTGCGTTCCACGTTGATGTGGAACACTTAGTATGTTTTTGTAACACAGCCCAAATCATTTGCTATCACGCGTCCGCTACAGAGCTGGACCTTAAGCCGTTTCCTACATACAGCTTGAGTATGTAGTCCTGTCTCTTCAGTTTCCAACATTGTATGCCTATTAGTATGAGCCTTATCTTAAGCTAGCTGTCGACCCTTGCCTCACAATTAACCCGGCATGCAAAGTTACACTTCTGTGCCGTCTATTTGACAAGAACAATCACTGTAAAGTCTACATTACAGTAAAACAGTAAGTATCAAATGGGGCTGCCGCGCAGCTTATTCCGACACCCATATTCCCTTTCAGGGATGATTTTGCCATCAGATACCACTGTCGATTGTAGTCCCTTCCATCCTCACTACCGTTCTTAAATTAAACACATTAATGCGTGCCTTACATTACGATATCTGGCCGCTTCTGCTTCACACTAATTATGGCCCCTTCACCCTGTTCTCTGCCATCTATTTTACCGGTATGTTCTACTGAAGAAGTCCACCTTGGGATGAAACACTTAGTATATTTTGGCGACATATTCATCTATCTAGCTAACTATTGTCCCGTTTAAACCTGCGTCAGAAACGGTTTTCTTACTACAGCGTTAGTACGCGGTTGCTTTCATCCTCGCCCTCACTCTTACCTTTGATGTTCCATTGATACCTGACTCAGCTTGAGGTAGACTCAGGCTCCTGGTTCACCATAAAACCGGCTTGCAACAACACGCCTCTCTACCGTCTGTTTGACTTGTATTTTTTACTGTTGTGGCCCACCTAGATTTAGCGCTTGGTATGTTTCGGCGCTGCAGCCTATATTCTTTTGCTACGCCACGTCCCTTTTGGAGCAGGCACTGCAACCGTTTTCCGCCTCCACTCATTCCAGGTTTAAACTTGGAATGTCTATCAGTATATGCTTCTACTTCAGGTATCTAGCGACCTGCTTCACAATTAACCTGGCACGCACCCTTAATATTCTCTACCATCTATCTTACATATAGGCTTCATTGTAGAAGTCCACCTCAAAGATGAACACTTTGTATTTTTTGACGCTGCTGCCTACCTCCTTCCGCTGCCCCAGACCCGTTTCAGGGCCGGCTCTGCAGCCGTTCCCTCCCCATAGCTGTAGTATGCAGTCTTGCCGGTTGCCGCACCTAAATTCAACTTCGAATGCCTATTAGTACCTGCCACATACCTAGATAACTCGCGGCTCCTGATTCACAAATAATCCGCCATGCACCTTTACGATTCTCTACCGACTTATTAGAATTGTACGTCCCACTGTAGCATCAAACCTTGGAGAGAACCTCTAAGCACCTTCAGACGGTGCTGGCTGTATAATTCCTTTACCCTAGTCACCTCCGGGACTGGCAGTACAACCGCTATTCGCTACAGCTGTCGCATGCATCGCTGGCTGTTCTCCCTAGAGTTCTCAACCTTGCATACCATAGCCCGCTGCTTCTAATTATTACTTAATCAGGTTGTCAGCCACTTACGCCTTAACCATCTAGTTGACTTTTACGTTCCATCGTGGACGTCCAACTTAGAGTGGAACACCTAATATCTGTTTAAACTGCTGCTCACAGTATGTTGCTATTATTGGTTCCTTTCAGGGTTGGCACGCAACCGTTTACTTGCTACAGCGGTAGTATGCAATGTCTTCTAGCTCCTGGTAATAAAGATAAACGCCTGTAAGTCCGTGCGTCGTCTTACGACAGCGGGCAGTTTCTTACAATTAATCCGACTCTCAGTATCACTCTTTCCTGTTGGCTATTTAACTTGTATGCTGTAATGTAGAAGTCCCTATCTTTTTCCGCTATTCCAGGTCCCAATCAGAGCTGGCTTTGCAACCGTACTGTCGCTTTAGCAGTAGAACATAGACTATCTAATTCTCGTCACAACATCTCTGACACTGCGTTCACACCAGCGCCCAACTTTTTATCTAGCATCCGATTACTGAACATGTTAAGGTAATATTTTCATGGGTCAACAACGCGGCGTAGCAACTCCACTGGCTCTCATGCATCTTTAAAGTATAAGCTCTACCACTGTCGATCGATCGCTCAACTTACATCTTGGTCACATATTTTACCACATATTACGTTCTTCTTGTTCCTTCAACTCATGCACCGGTTTAATACGCCGGATACTCCCGGTTGCCGTACTGGACAACTGTTGCCTATACTAGGCCAATTCGAACAGCCTTTTTCACAATCAACAAATATCGGTTCACGTGCTGGCAAGCAAAACAACAACTTGGATGTATAACGTATTCAGCCATTCCACTGCGTTTAACGGGCACCAGGTTACCGAAATTTGTATTTACACTTTATCATAATCCTGTTCAATTTCCATAACAACTTGCTCCGTCCTTGTTGCTTTTCTCCTTTTCTAAAGGATAATATTATCTGCACGGAACACCTTTGTGGACATACATGCGACGCTTACCTGGCCACGGAACCAAACTAAAACCATGAAATCCTCCGCACTTCGCGATCCTGACACACTAAAGGAAGCTTAAGGTATAATTAAATCAATACAAGTCATCTGAGTCGACCGACTTAAACAGTTCCAACTACTTGCGGTAGACTTCGAATGGGACTACTACATATCCATGGGAAACAAACTGGCGAAACATGATTGTGAATATACGCGAGGGTAAGCGCTCAGATGCAATTTTGTCAATGTCATATCACCGGTCGGCAGTATTCTAGGACGTGGTAGATTTCTGCCTCGCAAGATTTCTCCATGCAAAAGCCCCAAATATCTGTTTTACAACACTGCAACCTGACGGATATGACTCTCCATTCAATATAGTCACTGCTTTAACCACTCATCGGCAATTTGGCCGCTATCCCACTTCAGCACTTCTGTGCATATACGTGCTCTCTTACGACTACACCTACATAGTTGCTTAGTGACATGCCACTATTCTTAAGGTATTTTTGCAGCCCTTTCATCAAGCCTCATTCGCATGGGCTGCACCTTGTGCACAGTTGCATCGGACAAGTTCCGCGCCAACACACCTCACAATAATGATCAACTTCTTATCTACATCTGGCATTCTGTGGAGATAGAATTCATACAATTGTTGGGCTCGGAAGACCCACACTACTGACTCTTTTGGTACTACCCGCGTTCTTGGTCCTGCTAATCATGCTAGCATGTACAATATTACAAAATGTTTATCATGCCTAAAAGGCTTTCCTCGTTTTGTCGAGAATAAACTCTTTATATATTTATATATACAATGTCTTAATTTTTCTTGACTTAGACAGTATAAGCATGTCTCCAGTTAGCTCGCCGTTAGCCTTACCCTTGGGGAAGGTGACATACGGATATTCCGGCTTTGCTTTATTGAACATGCCGTCTCAAACCATGCATCCATCGGATCTGCGCCGTTGGGTTTACTCCTTCTAATCCTTAGAATATTCAATTACCCGCCTTTAGCATACCTTGCATAAAATACCCAGCTCTCTAGTATGACTTTACCGAAACGCTCATGCTTCCTGGAACGCTGACCACAAGCATTCTGCACACATATTGTTACCATATCGCAGTGCTTGTTCCAGCAGTACCGTAGAGAATACAGCTCAACTGAGGTTACATTATCCGTCGAAAGTGTGTCATTGGGCAATACCTGACCACTCCCAGACTACGCTAACCAGACCTTCACCAGCAATCGGATGCAATGTATCTAAAGCAAATTTACTTTGCACCGTGTCTTACTGTATTATGATCAGAAGGCCATCGCTAGACCTATACCAAAGTTCACCAAATCCTTAACGAAGCAGCTAACTAGCGTCTACTATACGTATTACGCAGCGCGCTACGATTCGACCCGTGGGCGCTGAACTTGCAAATTATAGACGACTGCTAGCATCAGTGAGGTCCCTTATGGAAAATACCCGCAGATACTTCATGAAAAACTTCAGCTTGATCTAATTATGACACAAGCAAGTGTATCAATGCCATAAATTGCTTGAAGCCCCACGAAGTTAAACTTCCATCCACAAAATTTCAACAACATAGGTAGTCCGTAATAACCATCGCCTGGACAACATAAACTTTTCTATTATCAATTCTTTCTTGATACTTTAACGACCTGATCCATTTGACGAAAACTGCACATTACAGGTACATTTTCATGAAATGCAGCATTTATCTCTATGGTCCTGTCGCACAAATTTGTGTATTATAGGCACATTTTCCGATCACACTTTGCGCTCCGTGTCTAAAACCCACGTTATAATTTCAATGTATCTTTTTTAAATGACTGCTTCCATTCTTCATTTTGACTATGCATCAGTGAAATCCATGATCATGTCATAAATGGTAGACCTGGTTATATCAAGCATAAAACTTATTTATTTTTACCTGTAAACGAAAGACCGCAGACTACCCGCATACCCCGTTCTATACCACACAAGTGTGCGTGCACCACGTGGGGTGAGTAACGAAGTATACCGCAAGGATTCCGCTTCTGCGCAAGCGTACTACTACTGTACAATGCAACAATAGAATAGTTACATATATTGCAATAGGATTATATGTATATGTGCATGTACGCTTGTTTAGCCATGTTTACAGGTTTTTAAAGGTGCTGCTGCACTTATGCTGGTGTCGCCAGTGCTAATGTGATGCTTGGTGTTTGTGTACTGGAAACGGTTGTCCAGCTAAACCAGGGGTGACTTTAGTTGGCGGCAAGTCACAATGGCCACGCCAATTGCAAATTTACAGAGTGAGGAAGACACTCATACTCTTACGGACTGAGGCAAGACCTGCGTATTTGGTGCGCATTATGCAGCAGCGTTTTTAGCCAAAACATCGCCGATAGGCTTGGGTTGGTTTCGTGGATAGCAAACCGTTCGGACCCCGCTGCATCTATTGTAGCGGTAACGAAAATCCGTAGGATACTTAAAGCTGCACCCGAAGAATGCAGCTGGGACCGCGTTAATATACTCAAAACTGGTGCAGCCAGTGGCGACGGAACTAAGTGGACCACTTGCTCGCGTTAGGCAGCATTCGCTTGATTGCTGCGCCTCAACTTCTGAATGGAAGGAAGTTGCCAACTTGACCACCTACGAAAATGTGACAGAAATCTATAGTTAACTTACAGGACAGCTTGTCGAATGTAAATAAATAATTAAAAACTCCTGGACAACCTGGTGTGACCCATTAGAATGGCACGTGCTTAGACCTAATCTGCTTAGCTTTGAACAGCACGGATTTCGGTAGTGGTTCTGTGCCTAATATTTATACTGTTAGCCCACGAGTTGTGCAGTTTCAACGGATAACTTCCACGCATATACGCGGTTTTTCTTGACTTTTCAAAGACTTTTGACACGGGACCCAAGTAAACTGGGTCCCTCCGTATTAATACATAAGCCATCCCACCAGAGTCAGAACGGCTAACAATGCATTAATACTGCTACTTTTGCTCTCTAACAGTAAATTCGTAACCGAGAGGATAAGCTTAAGCAAGCCACTGGATCGCAGGAGCACATTACTCCACTCTTTGAATAGACATGCTGTTCGGAAGTTCCTGAAAAGGCGCTTGCCTTTGTGCACGCTGTCCCGTAATACAACATATTATCAACGCCTGCAGATGATGCATCCTAGGCTTACTTAACTGTATGCCAACGGCGTCGCCTGAGAAACGTTTACGAAAACAAGGATCACCCTGGCGGCGAACGCGGCGAAACAGAGGTCCTTCCGGAGAAAAATTAATAAGCCAGTTCTGAGGGTCGGAACATATATATGTGCCCCTAAAGAATTCAGCATGACAAGCTGACAAGGATCGCCCTATTACCTAAACTTGCACTAAATACTTAGCAAATCGTAAGTCATGTGAACTTAACCTGCGAGGACCGGGTCGTGCACCAGCAAGAGCTAGGGAAGCGCTTCCGCACATACCGCAAACTTATGTACAGTCATGTTACTGGCCTGCTTTATATAAAGCTGAACTCAAGCACTAGTTATGGCCGATGGATGCACGTGGTCAGCAATAGAAGTAGCCGATCTTCTATGGCTCATTTACACTCAGCCCGCCTAATAAATAAGGAGCTAAAATAATCGTTCCTTTTTTCTTCCGCTGGGGTTTACATAATATCATCTTCACTGCAGTAGCTGTAGTAAATATTTTGTTATCTTTGCGTTTGTACAGCTCTACTGGAGGCGACAACCTTGGACCGAAGTGTCTGTGGCTTTAGCTAGTGATATGGCAATCCCGCTGGCCGTTTTTAATTACCTATGTCTGGTGGAGAATTATATGTCTTCAATTTGATAACAAGAGCGTCATTAGTACCATTCATAGTGTAAGTAGCCGCACAGACGTCAGCTTTTAACCAGCAGGAGAGCTATTTCTAGGGCTATCCAAATTTATGTAATAAATCGTTGCAGATATGCTTCAGCCTCAAGTAGTATACCCTAAGTTAATAGCCCCAGAGCAACATGTCTTCCGCCAAAAGCGCTCAAGCTAGAATAACCTACCATTTGCATGCAAGAGCCGGACTGAAGAAGATTATACTGAAGAAAATATCGATGTACACTACCTGGATTTCTTTGCTAACTGGTCGCTAATGCAGCCGAATCCTCCTTCTTAAACTTTGGAAACATGACCTTAACAGCTATTCCTGCCTTGTCTAGGCAGTTTTAACACTAAAGTTGGGTAATGGCACTAGTTTGGGAAGCTGTCCTATGAATTGGATGTAGGGTGAGGTGTAGCACCCGGCTCCGTGCTTGGGTCTTGTCTGGTCGTGTCGTTCAGAAGGTATTTAGCGAGATTAGTTGCTTCCTCCGCCCTAGTTTTTGAAGACGAGGTTAAGATATGGCAAATAAACCGACGCCCAGGCGACCAAGTACGGCCCCATTGTTCTCCTACCACGATTTCTAACTGGTCAGTACAGAACGCTTGACCATACAACTTAGATATAGTTAGTGTTGTGCAATAGAGGCACAAGCATGGTTACTAATAGTTGCACCGGGCACACGGATTGCATGAAGCTCGCTAGAATGTGCATTTGTTGTGCTAGTATAAAGTGATATCAGCAATGCAAAACAAGCTGTTGTAACTGCAACGGAGGCAAATAGCAAGTATTTCTGCTGCGAACGACATGCTAAAGGAAGAAAGGAATTTGCATATTCTCGATGTTGAACGGGTACCCCAACAAGGCATGGACAAATAGTTAAAAGCAAATCTGCAGCGAACCAAATTAAGCAACTTGGGTCTTGACATGGGAATAAGTAAGAAGCGCCATAAGGCTTCGTTAACTGTTCGACCTCACAGTTGAAACCGATAGTTAAAGCAAATGTAAATAGGTTTGTTAAGCATGTTGTGTGATACTGGTTATTGTTCCAAGTAGATATTATGGTCCGCAGCAGATCTCGTGTGCTGTTACTTGCAGTCTGTCGCTTTTATTTACCATCCTCACGCGTATGATGCGCTCCGTGGCCGCGTTCAGTTTCTGTCCTGTTAATCCAAGTGGTGTATGTTGTGCGAGGGTAACTATTGCATTTGTTACCTATGGACCATACAGTCGTTGAAGCATTGCTCCGGTCCATATGACCTCTCACTAGGAAAGTTGGAAAGCGACACAAGGGACCGAGCAATCTTCCCAACAATATACGATTCCTACGCGCGCTCACACGTTGAATACCCTATCCACTCTAGGCGACCTTTTTCGAAGCGTGAGGTGGAGACCATACTAGCAACACAACGAACGGCTACCAAGAAAGTAAACGGCCCGCGCAAGCACCCCTACTACCAAAGCCTGTAGTAGTTGGGAGGTTTCAGCGGACTCAACCGAAGGCTCTGCAGCGGGGTGATAATATATTACCAACTAAGTCAATACACAATACAAAGCTAAATTTAGAGAGCACCCTTTGTGCTTGGATTGCTACAAGCAACTTCTATCGTGACCCCGGTCCCTTCTGATGTAACCCTCGGTCATTACGATCTGAAGGACAAATTCTGGGCGGAAATATTTGGGCGTTGCTCATCAAAACACTGCCACACCCCAAAGCGATTTCGTCCTGGTTTGGACTCGTCCGGTTGCAATTGCTTGAGCTGGGGAACTCATAGCTTTTCGTTCACGGCTGACCTCCTGGGCACTATATTAGTTTATTCTTTACTATGTGAAGCATACCCATGAAGGTAGGTATAAATGTGCAGACATTTGATGGCGAGTGTAACAGGGACAGTAGAAACTGGTTCATACATTCATGCTTGAAACTTTACAATGGTGGAAACGTAAAATCATAATTGGGTCGCCGTGAGAGTGGGACCTAGTTGTAAGGATATAATCGGCCTGCCATCTATTGCCCTCGTACCTCAGCTAATACTAGATAAGGAATACTGAATGATCAATTAGACGATAATTGAATTGAAATACAGAGAGATGTGCGACAATATACAGAGTGCGTGCGTACATGACTCAAAGATCAACGGTGATATAGTAGAAAGTAAAGAGACGGCAACCTATGCGTGAAATGGTAAAAAGACTACAGTAGGTGCAGACATAGAAGCTTCAGTGTAACCAAAGTATCAATAATGGTGACATTAGTTGAGTTGCCAGTGTAAGTTATGGGCTGTGTCTTTATTCGTTGGCGAGTAAACCTTCGCAACGTTGCAGGGTTGTTAACCGGACATTTGTGGCTTTTATAATGAGAAAGCTTGCCAGGCAAAACCAATCACGCCCCGTAACACTGCTGCTGCTCTGTTGAACGTCAAGTGGTAACTGACTATGCTTCCTGTAGAGCCGTTATTTGCTCGGTTATACGTCCCAGTTTTCCGATGGTCAATGCGTCAGGCGGGTGCCTATTTCGATCCTGGGTCCTGTTCTGCCCTGACTGAACAGCTGGGCTGGCTTCGTCTGTCAAGAATTAAATACTTTTAAAGGTAATTTGTTGGTCGACTGCAGAACCTCCGAAAATCTCTAAGGGATATCCAAAGAAAAATAGGGGTGTGTTTGAAGCTCTGAAGATTGGGATATTGTCCCGGAAAACAAATCGGAAGTCCTTCAGGGGTAATTTCTAAGTTGGTTTGAAATGTAGGTGTCCACGGACAAATGAAGGGTTAAAGATTGGTAAAGAACTTCGGTAAAGGGTAATCAAAGTAAAGTATCCAGTAGCGATAAACGACCGAAACCAATTGTTTTGGCCTTGCAGCGGCAGAAGAATGTGCCTTCCCAGGTCAACAGGAGAGCTCCAGGTAAGAAGTATGTGAAAGACAGTCTGTTAGGCGAATTGTACCTAATTGTTCTGGCCTCGGAAAATTGTATGCTTGCAAGATAACAAATCATGTTTTTTGTAGGTAACTAGTGAATGCGGTGGATAAGCTTTGGCTCGTTTCCAGATAGGGGAAGTTTATGCCCCGTATTGTCTTATTGTTGCAGCTATAGGCGATTCCTTGGGTGCTCGACGCCGTAATTGACACAACCCTGTATGCCGCCAACTGCGGCAAATGCCACGTTGCGCAGCTAATTAGTGACTGTTAGAATATGATAAAATTAGTTTAGGGTTTGCGAAATCGGTGACTTGTTTCCTTTCATACTGTAGATAATTTTGATAAACGATTGCTTGTTGTTTTAGCTTCAATTGCTTCGTTTTCTATACTTAACAAATAAGTAATGTTTATTCTAGCTTAGGCAAATCACAATAGAACAGGCCTGCTAATGATAAGGATACATCCTGTGGTCAGAAAAAGTACAATGGAACAACAGGATTAGCACTTATGTAGTTATATTTATGTCTGTAGGTGTGCATGTAGGAGTGTTTAGCTAAGCTTATTCAGGTTGTAAAGGTCATCCTGCATATTTTACTCGTGTTTGAACTTGTTGCCATTGCTATATGGATGCTTGACATCTGTGGACTTTGTGTGGGTATCCGTATATGCAAGGTGGTGCATTTAGGTTGTGGTGAGTAACCGTCGCCTAGTCACAGGGTTGTTAAACTGACCTATTTAACTTCCTGCAGGGCGCACGCTTTACTAGCGAATACCATCCACGTCCTGAAACAATGTTTTAGAACTATTTGCTGAAACCGGATGAACCGTTCTACCCAGCTGGCACAGGTGAAAGTTGTTTGACTGGTCATCTACTAAGGATTATCTTAACCGGGCCTTTATATGGGCATCATGCGTCACATAGACCCAAGAAGGCGGCGGATAATTGAGTAAGCAGCTTTTTTACTTTTCTCGCAATTATATCAAGTATAGCTGCACTACATGCATTTCAGTGGGCCTGCATCCGAATTTACTTTACACTTACGTTGTTTATCAACGCAGTTAATTCCATAGACACTCGGTAGTTGGTCCGCATATATTTCGGCTTTCGTGTGCTCACCAAAGCCATCCTAAGAGAAGTGCCAACTACTTGCTTTTATCCCGTAATAAATCGTTGATCATCTACGTGTAGCCCAAACTCTTACCTCTTATCCATTAAGCTGCACACCTTGAGTTGCACTGACTGAAGTGTTACGTAGCGTATAGACCTAGGCCGTTCGCTACCCAATCGCGCACTGGTTGACTAGAAAATATCCGTCAGCTAATCATCCAAAAACCTAACGAACGGAGAATTTGTTCACCGGCAGCACGCTCGCTTCTAAAGTCCTCGGTGGTCACCGGTAGCTTCACCTTCGGTGTCAGCGTAAAATATGGATGCAAGCAAATATTAGTGTCTTTTATTTTGAGAGCATACCGCAAAAGTGCTTTGCGCTCCTCCGGGGTTGACAAAACTACACTTATTAGCCGCCATCTAGCTTTTGAGGTGTTTACTGGGACGTCCTCCAGTCTATTCAAATTTCGTGCAGTAACCCCTGGAAAGCCAAGAGAAAATGCTTATTCACGCAAGGTTACTGCACAGGATTTTGTCCAACCTATCGGCAGTTGGAAGGATAACAGTGAATAAGCCGCATTAAGGAATAAAACGCCGCTTACCGTAAAGGAATCAACATGAAAGTGGATAGTTACACAACGGGCCTTTGCTTCAACACTAGAGGCAGCTGGCATTACAAAAAGATAATGAGGCTGTTTATGTTCAAGTGCCGCCAAGACTGCATCGATAGAAGACTCGCAAATGTTCATTCTTAAGAGGGTAGTTGAGCTAAGTGCTAGGAGGGGTGCGCTGGCTTCTTGTTGGAGTTAAACCGAAAACACTGGAACCACAACTTGCACCACCAAGTACTCCCCACATACCCTGCCTTAGCGGTACTGCCATGCCAATTAGGTGAGTAAGCAAAAAGAGAAGGGCATTCAAGCGTAAACTGTAAAGTAAGTCTGTAAAAAAGGAAGACTAATATCAACGATAAGGAAAGTTAAAAAACTATAATCAAAGTATGAAGAAAGAAGTTAGCCATGAAAAGCGAAAGGGTTTGGGTTGCGACCCAAGAAAAACTATACAAAG